>JAAAXO010000377.1:0-43627 GCA_011799875.1 Thinopyrum elongatum
TTTATACCGATCACCAAAGTCTGAATACTTATTCACTCAACCGGATCTTAATCTCCGACAACAACGATGGTTAGAAGCTATTGCAATTATGACTGCGGTATTTCTTATACCCCGGGCAAAGCTAATGTGACCGATTACCCAGAAGGTAGTGTCGCCATAACTTCAATGCATACATCACTGCTGCAAGTTCAAGATCATGCACTGGATAATTCTCTTCATGTGGACGCAATTGACGTGAAGCATATGCAATTACTCTCCGCTCTTGCATTAGGACGCAGCCTAATCCCTGACGAGAGGCGTCGCAATATATGACAAAGTCCTTGCGAGAATCAGGAGGAGCAAGCACTGGAGCAGAAGTGAGCTTGTCCTTGAGGGTTTGGAAACTTTCCTGACACTTGTCTGTCCACTCAAACTTAACGCCTTTGTGGAGCAGATTAGTCAGGGGCTTGGCGATCTTGGAGAAGTTCTCGACGAATCGGTGACAATAGCTGGCTAGACCGAGAAAGCTTCGGACCTGCTTGGCATTCTTCGGAGGAGTCCAGTCAAGGATAGCCTGAACACGCTCCGGGTTAACGGCAATACCGTCCTTGGAAATCACATGTCCAAGGTAGGTCACTTCAGGAAGCCAGAATTCGCATTTAGAGAACTTGGCATATAATTGGTGCTCTCGAAGTCTCTCCAGAACTAGTCGAAGGTGCTCAGCATGTTCTTCTTTGTTCTTCGAATAAACCAGAATATCATCCAGATATACCACGACGAATTTGTCGAGGAAGTCCATGAATATATAATTCATTAAGCGGGAGAAGGTAGCGGGAGCATTCGTCAGACCAAATGACATGACGGTGTACTCGTATGAGCCATAACGAGTAACGAATGCAGTCTTCGGAATATCCTCTTCGCGAACACGGATCTGGTGATAACCCAACCTCAAGTCGAGTTTAGAAAACACCGAAGATCGATCAACTTGCTGGATCCTACTCTCCGTGTGCACTCTGATGCAGAACCCGGTCTCGAGAAGAAAGAAGAGGTCCACGTGCAGGCGTGTGACCTCCCACAGCAGGCCAGACGATCCCTGATGGCATCTCAGTCCTGCTCGGGTAAAGAATGTACTCCGGATGCATCCCTGCACGAACAGCTGGTAGCAACTGTGTCATAGCCTCGTAGTAGCATGCTCGAGTGGCAAACAACTCAACAGCAAGTGCACGAACAGTGCGATCCAAAGCCTGAGCATACTGGATCAGAACTCGCTGATCATAGCGACGAGGCTCGTACGGGGCACAGATAGCTGTGTAAAATCCAGTAGCATCTCCAACAGGTGCATACGGAATGTACCGATACTCAGAGGCATCCAAGTCAGCACTGAACTGTCCTCGAAGTCGTGCGACGGCAGAGTAAGCAGCATCATGGACTGCCATCTCAATCGTCACGCCGATACCGTGAAAACGGTGAAGCTCAGTGTCAGAGTTATCCTGCTGATCGTAGATGCGAACATCAGCATAGTACTGCTCCTGGTTGAACTCACGATAAACCTCATAGACCATGTACTCGGGGCACCAGCGGTATCCCAGCCTGATCAAGAGGGCGATCAGAACAGCTGGAAAACCCAGGGACGTCTCGAGCACGGGTGCGAAGCACGAGCTGCGTCGTAGGACGAGGGGGAAACAGTCGATCCATCTGAAATAAGAAGTTCAGGATTGTCATAAGACATTGAGAAATATAACCGATCTCAAAAGGAAAGGTTAAACAAAACAATGGAAAGGAAATGATTATCAGACTAATCAGATCAATGACAGGGAAATCGCACTGAATCCAGCTCTCCGGGTGGATAGAATTAACGAGATCCTAAATGTCGGTGTTAGTAAATTTTATTAAACCCGAATAGATGAGAGATTAGAATCCCAGAGTAAAGACGAGGAATAAAAGATCCTAATACCACCCAGTTGGCGACGTGGGCCCGTAAGCCACACAGCCAAGTTATTAAAACAATTTTTGACCACTAGACTCAACTTCGGCCAAGGAATTGGGAAGGGGGATTCCTAGAGGCAGTCGGCTCTGATACCAACCTGTGACGACCCCGGCTTAATCGTGCACTAATCATACACGCAAATGCGCACGATCAAGCCTAAGGACTCACTTGAAGATATCACAACACAACTCTAAAACATAAAATAAAGTCATACAAGCTTAATATTACAAGCCAGGGCCTCGAGGGCTCGAATACAAGCTCGATGGCATACAAGCGTCAGCGGAAGCATTAGATATCTGAGTGCAGATATATTACAGAGAAAGAAATAAGCCTCCACAGAGGCGGGGTAAAAATAAAAACTACGATCGAAAGGCGTAGGCCTCCTGCCCTGGACCCTCCGATCCTACTCCTGGTCGTCGAACGGCTCCTCGTAGTAGTAGTACTTGCCAGGCGGGTAGTAGTACTGGTCATCGGCTGGGGCTTCTGGCTCAGGGGCTCCGTCGTCTGGTGGCATCAAATGGAAAATGGGGGAAAAAGAAAATAAAGCAAACGTGAGTACTCATCCGAAGTACTCAGCAAGCAAGGATCTACACTACATATGCATCATTGTCAAAGGAATGGCTGTATATGTGGACTGGGCTGCAGAAATGCCAGAGTAGAGGGGGAAAGCCTAGTCCTATCGAAGACTAGCATCTTCAACAATCTTCGACAGTCTTGCAGCATCAGGAGAGAGCAGATGAACATAATGTAAAGTAGTAGTAGTAATATCATCAACCTCGACCTGAGATCCTTTCTCGACTCCCTGCGAGAAAGCAATCCCAGAGCCGTACTATCCAGTTCTCACCACATGTTCTAGTTGTACCGATCGGGATACAACTCCGAGTGTCCGTTACCGTAGGACAGGCTATCGATAGAAGTTTCTTCCCTGCAGGGGTGCACCAACTTACCCACCATGCTCACTTAACTCTGGCCGGACATACTTTTCTGGGTCATGCCCGGCCTCGGCTAAGCAACACGCCGCAACCCGACCTAGGCTTATAAGAGAGGTCAGCACGCCGGACTAAACCTATGCCCCCAGGGGTCTTGGGCCATCGCCCCGGGAACTCCTGCACGTTACGGGGCCACCGAGAGCAGACCTAGCAACCCCTTATACAAGCGCGGTTGCGTTACCAGTCCAACTCGGCGTGCGCCGCTCCTTACTGACGTCAAACAAGCTTCGGCTGATGTGTACGACGCAGAACGCCCATACTATGCCCACGTGATGGTTAGTGCTATCGGGCCAGAGGCCCCTCGGATCAAATATCCAAACCGTAGTGGATTAGGAGCGCGCGGAAACGAGCAGAGACTCACGATCGATGTGACCCCGTCGCCCCGTCTCGAGGACTTGCGGCAAGGGCTAGGAATGCCCGGCCACGCCTCGTAGTTATCTCGCGGGCACCATCCAGGTCAACCCGACTCCACATCACTTCGCGTTAAGCTCGCGCGGGTACCCCTCAGGGCCGATCCGTCTTTAGTATCATAGTTTAGTGCAAGTCATAATATCCAAGGTAACTGTGTGTCTGACACCGAAGGGAACCCTGAGGAATCACCCTCGATGGAATTCCCGCTCGATGTTATCATCAAGGTGAACGAAGGAGGAATCACCCTCGAGGTCCACCTTGAGGAGTTGCGCGACGACGTCGTGATCGGGGTGGTGTAGAAGGAATCACCCTCGCTTACCACGACCGAGTAACTAACCTACAAGGTTAACATCAGAAGTGCTAACGAGGTATCACCCTCGGCACTCGATGATAACCCAGCAGTGTCGGCAACTAAGGGGAAGTGATGTGCGGTGCCATGGTCTAGTCTTCAATCCCGATGATCGGGTCTTCTGATATCCAGCAGGGCAGTCAGGATCAAGTGGAGGTCTCTGTCGTGTCTCTACCCAGCCTATAATAATCAGTCTAGGATAACCAGTAAGGTAGCAAGGCAGGTTACAATAAACAGGCTATGCAGCAGATATAGGAAAACAGTAGCAGTATCATCTAATGCAAGCATAAGAGGGGAGAGAATAGGCGATATCGGAATGCTCAAAATGGGGGTGCTTGCCTGTTTGCTCGGGGGCAAGGGCAAGGTCTTCAGTAGTATCGTCGGGGACGTAGTCGTACTCCTGTGCGGCGTCTGCCTCGGGAGCTACGTCAACGTCGGGGGCTACCGAGAGAGAAGAGGGGGAAGAAACAGGTAAACATAATGCAAACAAATGCAACACGGTGCGTGTGATGCTATGATGCAGTGTAGGGTTGCCTGAATATGCATCTGAGTCATTTTTAGTTATTTTTAGAATTATTCTGGGATTTAATATCCGACGTGTGTGCACTATTCATCTGTCGGATTCGGGTCCGGAGTTACGAGTTCTTCTACGTAGGAGGTTCCGATGGAGAAACAGACGGCACGATCAGACTCGTCTCGTCGTTCTGAGCAACTTTCATGTTTTAACTTTTTCGATCCGAGCTACGGTTTAAAAGTTATTAATTTTTTAAAGATTATTTGAATTTCTGGAATTATTTTATTTAACAGAAAATGAATTATGACGTCAGCATGACGCGCTGCTGACGTCAGCAAGTCAACAGGACGGTTGACCAGTCAAACCTGACATGTGGGTCCAGTGGGACCCACATGTCAGCCTCTGTTTCTTTATCCAGTGAATTAGTTTAATTACCAGGATTAATTAGGGGGGTGGACCCCACATGTCAGTGAGACATTAGGTTAATTAGTTTATTTTCATTTCTAATTTGTTTTAACTAATTAAACGGGAAGGTGGGGCCCGCCTGTCAGCGGCTGGGCCGGTCCAGTCAGCAAGGCTGACTGGTCAACTCGCCGGCCGGGCCCCTGGGACCCACGGGTCAGTGACCCAGGGGTGGGCCCCGCCTGTGCCACGTCAGCGGGGCCGGCGGCTGGTCGCCGGCGACCAAATCGCGCGGCGGCGCGTCGCCGGAGTTGGCCGGAATCGAGCTATAGGGCTCGGTTCGAGCCGGGCTTGGATGCGTTCGAAAGCTGGCGTCCTCGCGCATCTAGCTGAGCCAACAGCCAGGCTCGGAGGTGGCCGGAACGTCGCCGGCGTTGAGCGAGGCGGACGTCCGAAGCTCGAGCTCGTCGGGTTCGACGTCCTAGCACGCGGGCGACCTAACTAGCTAGCTGTGCGGGGCCTACGGCTCACAGGGAGCTCGCCGGAGGAGTCAAACGAGCTAGCAACAGCTCGGGAGCTTGGCTGCAGCGGCAATGGCGGCGGTGACTTTCGGGTCTCCGAGGTGCCGCGGCTACAGCGTGCAGACGGGCTACCAGAGAGGCCAGAGAGAGAGGGAGAGTGCTCACCGAGCGGCGCAAGGTGGCCCGTGTGAGGATTAGGAGCTGCAGGGGTCGAGGTCGCCGGAACCGCGCCGGGGATGCAGAAGAGGGGCGCGGCTCGATCCGCGCAACGTGGAGCTCCTCGGCCCCAATCAACGGCGCCCAAGGCCGTGGCAGTCCATGGCGATGGCGCAGGACATGGCAGAGCGGCAGGCAGGGCTCGGTGGCCGCGGGGACGAACGAGAACGGCGGCGGTGGCGCTCGGATGCCTCGGATCTGAGGAGGAAGGAGGCAGAGCGAGCGAGGGAGAGAGATGGGGAATGCCAGGGGAAGCCAGGGGGGTCGAGTGGCTCCGGCCTTATCTCCTCCTCCTCCCTGTAGCGTCGGTGGCGCCGCGGTGTCGCCGGCCGACTGGCGCGCGCGCGCGCGGCCACGGCGGGGACGACACGGGGAGGAGGGAGACGAGGTGGGCCTGCTGGGCCGCGACTCGGGGCACTGTGCACTAAGGCCCAGTGCACAGTGTCCCGCTTTTGATTTTCTGTTTTAGCTTCTCCATTTTCTTTTATCCTTTTCTGTTTCAAAATGTTTAGGGCACTTGTGCACTTTCGAAAAATGTGGGAGTTGGCCCAAATATTGCAATGCAATATTATCTCTCACCAAAAAGTGGTTTGGACTGATTTGAAGTTTGTTTGAATTTAATATGATTTTAAATATATCAAATATCCTGTTTTTGGGTCTGTTCCAACTTGTTTGAGTCATTTATCCAACTCCAAACATTTTGATGTTGATTTTAGAAAGGTTTCTGGATTATTTACCATTAAATGAACATTTTTCCAGCAGTGTTTGATCAACCTTATATTTCACTTATGAATTTAAGTTGATTTTTAAAAATGGAGTTGATTTACTTTGGTTAACCACTATGTTTAATCACTGCATATGATATGACTTGGCATTATTAACAGCTGATCATGGTGGCTATTACATAGGGGTGTTACATACTACTACATCATCGCAGGCTTGGGCATCTCTCTTTTGCTGCATTGTTTCGTATTTACCCCTCTCTTTTCAAGTTGTGTCCTAGGGAGTTGCTTGTATGTGATGCTTGTGAATTGGCTAAACATACAAGAGGTTCATATACTAGTATAGGATTAAGAAGTGCCAAACCATTTGAAATGATTCACTCAGATGTTTGGGGACCCTATGAGGTTTGTTTGATTTCTGGGCATCGATGGTTTGTAACTTTTATCGATTGCTTTAGTCGTTACACTTGGCTCTATCTCTTGAAGCATAAGAGTGATGTGTGCTCAGTTTTTAAAGATCTATGTGCTCTCATTAAAAATCAACATGTGGCAACTATTAAAACCTTACGTTTAGACAATGGTACAGAATACATGAACCAGGAATTTCAACAGTTCCTTGTCTCAAATGGCATTGAACATCAAACTACCTGTGTTAACACTCTAGAACATAATGGTGTTACAGAGCGTAAAAATAGACATTTGCTTGAGGTTGCACGCTCACTTATGTTTACAATGAACGTGCCTAAATTTCTTTGGGGGGGGAGCAATAAAAACTGCAACATATTTGATAAACCGTATGCCTCTTCGGGTTCTTGGCCATAAGACTCCTGCTGAGTGTCTCTTGAAATCTAATGATTTTGTAGTTCCTCCAAAGGTCTTTGGGTGTGTTTGCTTTGTGCATGATTATAGGAACTCTATTGGAAAATTAGATCCCCGTGCTCTCAAATGTGTTTTCATGGGTTATTCTCCCTCTCAAAAGGGTTATAGGTGTTGGTGCCCTTCGTAGCACCCTTTTTTGTGAGCATGGATGTGACATTCCGTGAACATGAATCATATTATGGCACAACCAGTGACACTGGCATTGCCCTATCCCCACCTGAAGCGCAACAAGAAGGGGAGAGGGGTAATGAAGGCTCTCCATTAAGCCCTATTCTTGTTTCCACTTCGGATGGTTTACCCACTCTAGATAATGTTCAAAATCAAGGGGAGGACACAATTAGTGATGGGTGTAATCATGGTTCTGGTCATGGAGACATACAAGATGCAACAGGAAACTCTTCACTTCCTTCACAAGATGGTGAGCTTCACAGGCATGAGGACCCAGGTACTAACAATTACCCCTCTAGTCATGTCGCTCCTATTAGCACCACAAGGCAGAGTGATAACCAATTATCTATCCTTGCTCCTGAAAATGATCTACCTATTGCTGTGAGGAAACCTACTAGAAATCGAAACATTCCAGGACACCTCAAAGATTTTAAACATGATATAGCCAATTTCATTTCCTATGAATATTGTACTCCACCCTTCAAAAGCTTTATTGCATCTTTAGATTCCGTCTCCATACCATCAAACTGGAAAATAGCTATAGAGGACCCAAATTGGAAGGAAACAATGCTTGATGAGATGAAAGCCTTGGAGAAGAATGAGACTTGGGAGCTTGTGGATCTACCACCAGGTAAGCAACCTGTAGGTTGTAAGTGGGTCTTCACTATTAAACACACCCCTAAGGGCAAGGTGGAGAGGTACAAAGCCCGCCTTGTAACAAAAGGCTACACACAAACATATGGAATCGATTATGAAGAGACCTTTGCATCGGTGGCAAAGATGAATTCAGTAAGGACACTTATATCATGTGATGTAAACCTTGATTGGGATATTCACCAGATGGATGTGAAGAATGCTTTCCTTCATGGTGATCTTCAAGAAGAAGTATACATGCATATACCGCCTAGGTTTGAGTCAAGTCAAACTGCTGGAAAGGTATTGCGCCTACACCGTTCTTTATACGGCTTAAAGCAATCATCACGAGCTTGGTTTGATCGGTTTAGACATGCTATGCTAAAAAGGGGTTATCTTCAAAGTAATGCTGACCATACACTATTTTACAAGCATATTAATGGCAAGGTTGCCATCTTGATAGTGTATGTCGATGACATTGTGATTACTGGAGATGATTCCAAGAAAGTTGCAGATCTGAAGTGTCATCTTGCACATGAGTTTGAAGTGAAGGACTTGGGACAACTAAGATATTTTCTTGGTATAGAGGTCTCACGAGGGTCAAAGGGTATTTTTCTCTCACAGCGAAAATATATCTTGGATCTGCTCAAGGAAACAGGTATGCTTGGTTGTTGACCTGCTGCTACACCTATTGAGCAAAATCATCGGTTATGTAGTGTTGCTGGGACACCAGTGGATCGAGAGCGCTACCAGAGACTAGTTGGAAGATTAATATATTTATCTCATACCCGTCCAGATATTGCCTTTGTTGTGAGTGTAGTTAGCCAATACATGCATGACCCAAAATCAGTTCATATGGAAGCTGTAAATAGGATCCTACGGTATCTTAAAAGGTGCCCAGGAAAAGGCCTCTTATATACCAGACAAGGGGACTTGCAGGTTGAGTGCTACACTGATGCTGATTGGGCTGGTTCCCTAGATGACAGGCGCTCAACATCTGGTTACTGTGCATTTATTGGAGGAAACCTAGTTTCATGGCAAAGTAAGAAACAAAGTGTGATGGCTCGGTCTACTGCAGAGGCCGAGTTTAGGTCTATGGCTCACGGCATATGTGAGTTATTATGGTTGCAGATTCTCCTAGCAGAGCTGCGGTTGTACAAGCACGAACCTCTGATGTTGTACTGTGACAACAAAGCTGCCATTGATATTGCAAATAACCCTGTTCAGCATGATCGAACCAAGCACATAGAAATTGATCGTCATTTCATCAAGGAGAAGCTTGATAGAGGGATAATTTGCCTACCATATGTAACTTCAGCCAGTCAAGTAGCAGATGTACTTACAAAAGGACTCCCTGAAAAAACTTTTTCCATATTTTGTAGCAAGATGGGTCTGTACGATATCTTCGCCCCATCTTAAGGGGGAGTGTTGGTGTATGGATAATGTAATTAGAGGAATCCTTAGGGTCTAAAATGTAAATTGTACAAATGAATATAAATCAGAACACAGAGAAGGGATCGGTGAGGAACGATCCAGAATTTCCCCAAATGCTCTTCACGCTCCCTCCAATCCCTAGTTCAAATCCCTCAAATCTCAGATGATTTTCAACAGAGAGGATGCCATTGGATGTCCTAAGAGTATCTACAATCGGACCCATAAAGTAACCCCGGACGTTCAAGCCAAGCGGACAGCCCTGTCAGTTCACGGAAACGGAGACGAGAGAGGGTGCCATGACTTGTAGTATCTCAGTTCCAAAAATCCTACGTACATACGATAAATGTTTTCGACAAATTTGTACATTTGTATTTCAGTTCCAACTATTGTACAAGTAAAATCGAACGCTGTGTTCCCTACCTAATTAATCTCCATTAATCTCTAATCCAAAACGATCTAAGCTCATTAGCTAATTGCGAGTATATTATTGCGAAGACAGCAGCAGCCTGGCCGGCGACGGGAAGATCCTCCTCTTGCTGCGCTCGGAGATGGTCTCCAGCCTCGGCGACCACGGCCGGCCCTTCGCGCCGACGAGCTGCGCGTAGTGCCGCTTCAGCTCCGGCGTGCTGCACAGCTCCGTCGCGGACGCAGACACCTTGCCCGACCCGCGCCGGCCGGCAGCATCGCCGTTGCCGTTGCCGCCGTGGGAGGTGATGACCTTCTCGATGAACTGCGGCAGGACCCGAATCAGCGCCGTGGCACCTTCCTCGCCGCCCTTGACGTACTCGAACGGGCACTGCCCGGGCCCGGCGAGCTGCACCGTCTTCCTGCCCCCCGGCGCGGCCGACAGCGACGCGAGCGTGGCCGCGGTGAGCACGGCCGCCTTGCCGTTGCCGCCGGGGGAAGCGGAGGAGAGGAGGCGCCGGGGGAGCACGAAGTAGGTCCGGCCGGGCAGCAGCCGCTCCCCCGGCGACGCGACGGGGACCGGGAGGCCGACGAAGAAGGAGTCGGCCGGGCAGACCACGTGGTCCGCCGGGAGCAGCTCCGCCGTCACGTCGGCCGCCGTGCAGGGGAGGCCGCCGTTGCCCTCGCCCTCGCCCAACTCGTCGTCGGAGACCGGCAGCGCCCTCGTCCTGCCGCCCCAGTACACCAGCCTGGCCGCGGCCGGCGCCTCAGCGGCCGCCGGCATGCTCACGCACGGAGACAGCCCGTTGCCCATGGCGAGAGAAGAGAAGTGTACAGCGCCTTCGAGAAGCTTCTAGATGATGGAGGAAGAGATGTGTGAGATGAGATGAGCTAGGTGGGCAGTGAGCACGAGAATTGCGGCATGTGGATCTGAGGGGGAGGAGTATATGTATTCCCTCCGGCTCCGGGGTCCGGACTCTCGCCATGGTTGGACGGGGGTTTGACCTCGGAAGTTGGACGATTCAACGGGAGCCGCTGCTGAGCGAGCCATGGCCAGCTGGTCGTTCCGTGCACACGTGCTTGTTTATTCATTTTCGGTTTTGTATTACGGCCGGTCGGGTGGCCGTGGCTGGGTCAACGGTCAAAGCAGACGGCCATGGAGACGGGAGGAGAACGGGAGTGGCTAAAGGCGGTGACGTGGCCGGTCGTTATTGGGTTAGGGGGTGAGGGGTGGGGCAGGGGAGGTGCGAACTGCGAATCGTTCTCCCTCGTGGCCAGCTCGAGGGTCGTCAGAGCGGCGGTGCTGCGCGTGCGTGCGGAACGTTGGTGTTGGTGTGGCTGGGTTGGACCGGGACCTGGATCCACCAGCATCGACCTGGCAAATTTTGCTCTTTACTTTTGCCAGCTACTGCTTCAGCCTACTGCACCGACGCCGACATGTGATATGTAAAGTACTCCACAGGCGGAGTATGATATTGCTGCGCGTGCGTGCATGTGGCAGAGATATCGTGTCCACGCTGCGCCAGAGTGGATCGAGGGCGCCACGTCGGCCCACGCTCCTCCTCGGCCAATTTCTGTTTTCTATTTTATTTTTGAAACGCGGCCCGCGGCTAATTTTCGCGTCTGCTGTTTCACATGGCCGATCGACGGACAGTCCGGCGGGGCGGCATCCCCCATGTCCGTGCGCGCTCTCGTCAGTCAAACTAATCTTGTTGCCGACTGTTCTCTCTGAAGTCTGGACACTTTTTTTTTTTGAGAAAAAAGTCTGGACACTCATGGGCACCAGCGCATCGTCGGCACATGTAATGCACGCAAGCGCATCGTTTTTTTTTTTTTGGCTGGGAACAAGCCCATAGGTTTCCTCGTTTCTTCTTGGTTTTTGGCCGCCTACAAAGTTATACTCCTCTAGCTAAAAAAATTAAAACAAGTTATACTCCTCTTGTTCCGTTTTCGAAAGGATAATGAGTCATACTAACCTTAGTTTAAAACTGCGACACTTATTTTGGATCAGAGAGAGTACTATTTGTTCTTAACATGACAAAACCAAACTACTACTAGCAGGTCCAGCCATCCAAGTAGCATGTTTGGTGATTTTCCGAGGTGCAACTTTGCATAGTTTTCCCACTTAGCTCTTCATCAGAATCAAAGTTGCATTGTCTTTGCCATGGATAACTGAGTGATTGGCATGATCTTTATGTGTTTTCGCACAACCTCTTCAGAGGGGGTTGGGTCGGTGGTTGTCTGCAGCGAAGTTAGAGTCGTTTGCTAGGGGTAAAGGAAGGCCGATGTTGCTGCTTGGGATGAAGTGATGACGATGACACCAATGTGCTACCTTGACGAGGCTTTCACCGCAATGGTATGTGATATTAGGGGTGGACCAAAACTCGTAGCTCGCAAGCTTAACGAATGCTCGATGGTTCGGCTCGTCAAGCTCCTAGCTTGCTTCTTAAAAAACAAAATCGTTCACTGATTTCAGCTCATCAAACTTAACGAGTTTTACAGGCAGCTCGTTAAACTCGTTAGTACATCAGAACACATATTGTTGTGTTGTGTGACAGCCTTTTCGTGGCACCTCAACCCGTCTATTCAATCTAATCAACGCAACCTAGCCTACATAAGGCAACAAACGAGCACAACTCTTTCTCTAGTCATCATCTTCATTCGTCAAAATCACCCACATCATCTCATAGGCCATAACATATTGTAGTCTGTTAACGAGCGCTGGCAAGCTTTAAACGAACAGACCCAAGCAGAGTTTTTTTGCTTGCATCCTACCCCGGGTGCGTGTTCTCCTCGTCAACTAATCAACCTTGCTGCTCCGCAGCAAAAGTTTTTTTTTTTTTTTTGAAGAATCCGCAGCAAAAGTTAAGAACAAACAAAAGGACAAAATACTAATCTTGCTGCTGACCGTCCTCGCTGAACCACTACTCCTGGGCACTACTACCAGCCAGTCAGTCTTCTACGTAGTACGTAGGCAGGTCAAACTATGGCTCGTTCTTCTTTGGTTTGGGCCCCGTGCAGGTTATGCTATAACCATCTTTTCCGGTTTCGCCGGGATAGGTATGCTTGAAAAGTGGTGATGCTAAAAAAAATAGTAGCCTTTTTTTAAAAGTAGTGGTGATGCTACAAGGAGTACTACCTCCGTCCGCACAAAAATAGTACTCCCTCCGTTTCAAAATTCTTGTCTTAAATTTATCTAGATACGGATGTATCTATCACTGTAAACCTTTTTCGAATATGAATCCAATAATATAAATTTTGTGATATATAACTTAGATTTTGTTAGTCAAATCTACGAACAAAGTTGGGCCCAAACTACGAAGGGGACCAATAAATCAGGGGAAAGAAGCCGAGATGGATTCGGGCTGGGCCGCGTACAGTCCAACTCCGTACCGCGCCGCCGCCGGCCGCCTGGCGACGGGAGCGGTTTTGCAAGGGGTCGAGGGCCAGCCAGGCGGTTTCAGGGTTCAGCTGCGGCGGTCCATCGGTCGTAGCCGTCAACCAGCCGGTCGAGAGAGTCCATCCATGGATCAACGACCACGAGCATTTCAATCTAGCCTGAAAGTTTTGTTTTGAAATAACCACAAACTACAGATGCACCATCAGAGCTAGAACTTTTATTTTTGCGAGAAAAACTTAGGATCTACTCCCTCTGTAAACTAATATAAGAGCGTTTAGATCACTTCAACTGTCAAGGCATTAGAATCAAAGTCGCCTCTAGCGACGACTACAACCATCCGAGCGAGCTGAAGGCGTGCCACCATTATCGTCCCTCCATGACCGAAGCCGGACAAAATTTGTTGTAGTAGACAGTCATAAAGTCATCATAGCCAGGCAAAACTTCTACTTGTAAACAGTCAGGAAATTGTCATAGCTAGGAAAAATTTGTTAAGACCCAATAAGACCAGTGCGTCAGAACAGCAGCCTCCACAAATGAAGAGAAGCATAGAACCGCCCCCGCCGATGAACTAGAACTGTTTCTGACAACACCGTTTGCGGAGTCCAAGCCGCGCACACTCTTGCGCATAGCCGGTCGACAGTCCGGCATCATGGACAAATCTAAAACAAGAATTTTGGGACGGAGAGAGTATGTTTTTTTTCTTCTAAAAACACTAATCTTGTTGCTGACTGTTCTCGGTGAACTACTCTTAGGCACCAATCAGCTTACAACACAGGCAAAACTATGGGTGCAGGTTATACTACTACAATTTCCCCCTATTTTATGCGAGGACAAGTCATACATTTGTTTTCAAAAAGAATAGGCATGCTAGTAGTATTTGTTTTTGCATGATTTCGCCGAACTGCTCCTGGCAACTAGACAAAATGGACCGTTTCACCAGCCCACTACACATATGTGCACCGCAAAATCGGAAACAATGGTGCTTCTAGAAACACAAGTGGCAAGCATATCCGTAACCAACTGCTTTTTTCAATAAAGGTGGATTTTATTAGCTCAAGATGGAGCATCAAAGGGATACAAACAAAATGAGCACACACCCGACCAATGCATAACTAAGATGCACACAATCAACACCAACACACACATAAAGAAAAACACGCCAGCAATTAGCAAAGTCATGTAAGACCAAACTTATGCGTAGGCGATGGAAAAAAGAAATAAAAAACCTCAAACCGATCAGATTGGCGATAGACAAACTACAACAATGACCATATCTACACCAATCATCTCATGACAACACACAGACAACGAGATTCTTCAACAGCAACACCTTCAGGAAGGGAGCGACGCTAAACCGCCGCCGTCGCCGGATCCAACCACGCAAGGCCAGAATCTAGATTTTCACCCTGAAGAATCAGTCCGAGCATATCCGAGCAATGCCTTCAACAAGGTAACGACATAAAAATATCGTCATTGCTAGGTAAAACCAACGTAGTTCAGACCTAAGTTTTCACCCCAGAGCTCGAGACCGGGTGCTCGAGTAGCACCACCATCAAGTTTGTTATGTTTTTGCCTCCACCACTTTTCCACGATCCGAGCAGCTACATGTGATGTGGACCACCGCCGCTGCACAAACGTTCCTCTGCGTCAAGCCGTTGTCGATAGTTTGTAACTGCCCGTCGAAGTCAACCATCAGATCTGAAAGGAGAAACCCTCGCAGAGACCTTTCGGTGGCCACCTCATGGAAGCCTGGCTGTGAGGTCGCCCAAAACCTGAAAGCCGACACTCCTAAAGTGTTCATGGCCATGCGACGGACTAGCAACACCTCCAGGCAGAACCATCCGTAAGCTACGCCTCCACACCATCATTAATTAAGGAGGGGAACAGGGTGTCACCCAACCAGATGAGGAGGCACGAGGTGTTGCCGCTAGGCCAGATCGACCAGATCGGAGCCGGCCAGGGCAGAAGACTCAACACGAGGCAAAGAATCACACGACGAACCCGCCCTGGCTGCCGCAGACTCCCAGCTTCGATGTGTTTAGAGCCGCACGCGTCCCGTGATCTAGAGGAGCAGGCCCCGCCGCCACCGTGCCCGCCGGCAACGGCGGCGGCGAGGAGGAGTTGCGGGCGAGCGGAGACCGGCGGCTACGGCTGGGGACGCCCCGGTGTCACCCACGAGCGACACGGGAGCGAGATCCCGTAACCAACTGCTACTATGGATAAATCAGTCGACGGTGACAGTAGGAGCATCTCCAACTGATCCGATAAGAACTTTTTCAATAAATGGTTACTGAAGGTGTCCTAATAATATCGGGATTGTTTGCTGATGAAGCGCATGTTCCAATAAATCTACCAAATAATTTGATCTTTATTTCTTTTTAAACTTGTATACAAATGGTATATGCATGTCTATTCTACCAACATAACAGTTCAAATAATTATATTTCAGGCACACGTAATTCAACACTATTTCAGATCTACAATTGATGAATGTATATTTGAATATTCAATTCAAACGTAAATTTGAACATAACTGATGGTCCAAACTATTCAAAGTAAACATAAAAAATGGTCCAAATCATTCGAAGTAAAACAATATATAGAGAAGTTTATTGACCAAGGACCGCCCACAAATACTCAAAAAGATCATCATGCCGCTCGGTTTTCAATCCGTCGCAGCACTTCAATAAATTCTCATTGTTCATCCCTCTCTGACTCAACAGGTGGTATATAAATTTTGTTACCCTCATTCTCATAATGAAAGTCTTGTGGTGCTCCTCCTCTATAATCACTGTTATGCAGGATCACGCATGCGTTAATGATGCGTCACAAATCCTTTGGTGTCAGAATCTTGCAAGGCCACAAACAATGGCGAAGTTAAGTCGTTTGCTAAGGGTAAAGGAAGGCCAATGCTACTACTTGAGATGAAGTGATGACGATGACACCAATGTGCTACCTTGACGAGGCTTTCTCCGCAATGGTATGTGATATTAGGGGTGGACCAAAGCTCGTAGCTCGCAAACTTAATAAATACTAGATAGTTCGACTCGTCAAGCTCGTAGCTTGCTTCTTAATGAACAACCATTCATTGATTTCGGCTCGTCAAACTTAACGAATTTCACAAGCAGCTCGTTAAACTTGTTAGTACATCACAACACATATTCTTATTTTATGTGATAGCTTTTTTGTAGCACCTCAACCCATCTATTTAATCTAATTGACCCAGCCTAGCTAGCCTATACAAGGCAACAAGCGAGCACAACTCATTTTTTAGTCATCATCTTCCTTCGTAAAAATCACCCACATCACCTCCTAGGCCATAACATATTGTAGTATGTTAACGAGTGCTCGCAAACTTTAAACGAACAGACACGAGCAGAGTTTTTTGCTTGCATCTTACCCGGGTTCGTACGTGTTCTCCCAGTCAACTAATCAACCTTGCTGCTCCACAGCAAAAGTTAAAAACAAACAAAAGGACAAAATACTAATCTTGCTGCTGACGGTCCTCGCTGAACCACTACTCCTGGGCGTCACCAGCCAGTCAGTCTTTTTTTGTTTTTGAGAAACAGCCAGTCAGTCTTCTAGTAGGCAGGTCAAACTATGGCTCGTTGTTCTTTGGTTTGGGCCCCATGCAGGTTATGCTATAACCATCTTTTCCGGCTTCGCCGGGACAGGTGTACTTGAATAGTGATCCTACAAGGAGTAGTTTTTACTCCACGTCGCAGGAAACAGAAAGGTGGCCATTTGTTTGACCAGCACACAGACAGTGTGTGTGCGGCGCAAGGCCGGAAAGGATCGATCGATAGTGCTTCGTGAGACGTGAAGCGGCAAGCAAAGCATACCTGGATAAAGCTATCTACTTAATCCATATAAAAGATAGTAAAGCGGTCTACGGTGACAGTTTAGCGAACATCGCCGGGTACGTAGACCGCATGACATCAGGAGAAAAGAAGCCGAGATCAATTCGGGCTGGGCTGCGTACAGTGCAGTCCAGTTACGTACTCGCGCCGCCGTCGATCGACCCTCCGGCGACGGGAGCGGTTTCTAACTACGCCGTTTGCGGTGTGCACGCCGCGCACACTGTTTTGCATAGCCGATCGACAGTCCGGCGTCCTAACCATGGTCCATGTTCTCGTCAACTAACCTTGTCTTTTTTTCTAAATAAACACTAATCCTGTTGCTGACTGTTCTCGCTGAGCTACTCCTAGGCACCAGTCAGCTCTCAACGCAGGCAAAACTATGGGCGTGCAGCCTTGTTGTTCTCAAATTTGGGCGCCTACAGGGTATACCACTACTATTTTTCCCCTATCTTATGCGAGGACAAGTCATATATTTGTTTTAAAAAGAATAAGCATGCTAGTAGCATTTCTTTTTGCATGACGTGACCGAACTGCTCCTGGCAAGAAGATAAAGTGGACTGTTTGACCAGCCCACTACACATGTCTGCACCGCAAAATCGGAAACAATGGCGCTTCTAGAACATCAAGTGGCAAGCGTATCCGTAACCAACTGCTACTACGGATAAATCATCGGTCGACCGTGACAGTAACTCAGTAAGAGCATCTCCAACTGATCCCATAAGATTCCCGCAAAAAAATATGATCCCATAAGAACTTTTGCTTAGTGAAGGTGTCCTAATAATTTAGGAAATGTTTGCTGATGAAGCGCTTTAGCATATTCCAATAAATCTACCTAATAATTTCTTTTTATTTCTTTTTCAACTTGTTTACAAATGGGTATATGCATGTCTATTCTATCAACATAATAATTCAAATAATTATATTTCAGGCACACGTAATTGATCTACAATTGATGAATGTATATTTGAATATTCAAATGCAAATTTGAACATCCAAACTATTCAAAGTAAACATAAAAAATGATCCAAATCATTCGAAGTAAAACAATTTATAAAGAAGTTTACTTACCAAGGACCGCCCACAAATACTCAACAAGATCATCACGCCGCTCAATTTTTTATCGTAAATTCTCGTTGTTCATCCCTCTCTGACTCAACAGGTGGTATATAAATTTTGTTCCCCTCGTTTTCATAACGAAAGTCTTGCGGCTCTTACCACTCGTCCTCTATGATCGTTGTTATGCAGGATCACACATGCGGTCATGATGAGTCACAAATACTTTGGTGCCAGCATCTTGCAAGGCCACGAACAATGGCAAAGAGAGCTTGTAGAAACCCAAATGGCCGCTCGACACCATTTCTACATGCTTCTTGATGCCTCGCAAAATGAATTCTCATGTTACCTTGAGCGTTTGATATTGCTTTCACAAACATAGACCATGAAGGATATATGCCAATAGCAGATAGTAGCCCATATTGTATGGATCCCATTGACTTCGAAGATCACCATGGTGCCTCCCCAACAAAAAGCCTTGAAAACAAATGAGATCTTTGCAAAACATTCAGGTCAATGTGAGATCCTCGCAAACCAAAATATGAATGCCAAATTTAAAGGTCATTTGATGCCACAACTTCTAGAATTATGGCTGCATCTTTACTTTTTCCTTTAAATTATCGGTACAATGTTGCAGGCCAATTCTTCCACCTTCAATGCATGCAACTGATGCTTTCAAAATGAGCAAGAACAAATCCTTCGACATTCGGAACCTTCTCCTGAAAGATTTATGCCCAAACACCGCATTCTCTCCAAAATAGTCCTCCATAAGCTTATCATCACCGGTTTGCTTGTTCCGATGAACTACAATATGCCTAGGTGCAGAACCTCCATGCTTCGGCTGCTTGTTTGCCATCATGTCTGCATATAAAGCAATCACTGTATCAAGTTCATCATCCTAATCCAGCAATGATTCTTCAAAAAGCAACTCCACAAAAGGTTCATTAGCAAAATAAGCACCTGCAATTTCGATGACAGTTATTTGGGATATAAAAAATGGGTGAGGAAATTCATCTTACACCTTGCGGACGTCCAGAGGTGGTGCAAATGAGAGGAAGAGGCGGATTAGTGGAGGTCTAGTGAGCTCGAGAAGCCCGAAGGCGACAACCCGGAGAGGTTAGTCATTCGGCCCACATGCGGCGGGACATGCGGCGGGGAGGCAGCCGCCGTGACGGGACTGCGAGGAGAGGTAGCCGGGGCAGCTGGTGGTCGGCTGCTGCAGCGTGAAGAAGTGGCCGGGGTGTCGGGGCCGCGGCTCACCGCCCGTCATGCAAACAAGAGCGAAAATTCAGGTGGTTGCATCCCGCGCCATGTATCGAGAAAGGTTTATGGGAAGGTCATTTTCTCCTGAATAGTGGGGAAGTTAGACTAAATTATACGGGTTCCCAATAAATTTTCGCATTCCGGGTATCTACTGGAGCTGTTTTGACTTTCCAACTTTTTCAATATCCGTTGTGCTCGGGGATGAGGATCTGTTGGAGATGCCCTTAGGTGGCGTAGATAAGGTTACTTTTGGCCGAGCTTCTCCAGTCCAACTCCTTACTAAACCTGATCGTATGCCGGGCCAGGCTTCAAAAAGACCGAACCCAAACTTCAAGCCCGAGCCTGGCCTGAAGCCCAAAACACACACTTTCTCAAGGCCGACCCCAGCCCGAACATAGGCCCGAAGCCTGAAAGCCCAACCTGAATGATGTTTCTCAGTGTTGTTACATGTAAGCCTGGCCCGAAAAGCGCAAAGACGAAAGCCCAAGCTTAGCCCAAATGTACTTTCAAGCTGTAAAACAAAGCCCGAGCCCAGCATGAGAGGCAAGCCCGACCTGGGTTTTTTGGGCCGGGTCGTCGGTCCGTGCTGCCCAGGATCAGGTTTCCTCCTTACCATGCCGCCGCCTGCCCGAGCAGCGTAGCGGTATCGTGGGGCGCCGATGGCCGGCCAGGTAGTTTCAGGCTTCAGCAACGGCAGTCCGTCAGTCGTAGTCGTCGACCGTTCCTCCGGCCGATCGAGTGATTGCATCCACGGATCAACCACCACGAACATTTCAAACTAGGCTAAAAGGAAAGCAATGGTAGCTGTGGACCGGCCGGTCGCGAGATGAGACAAAATCAGCCGGAGTTGAAAGGGTTCAACGCTGGAATTTAAAATTGGGCGTGCATCATCACACCAGAAGCATTCGGTTCGTAATGTATGTACAGTTCAAAAAAATATCTGGATCCAACGTAATAATCCTCATGTCACAACAGTATCAATAAATAAGATTGGTACTATGACAAGTACTTCCAGAATTAACCAACAATGGTTGGTGCTAATTAGCGTATGTGCGTCTTCTATCTGAATCTGGACCGGCCCTGGCGCCGTCGCAGCGAACGGGGCTACAGATAGGCCTGCTTGCCGTTCACATACGTCGCCAGGACGTGCCCCGGGATGTCGTCGGCGAACTCGCGCCACGAGGTGGACGGCAGGACCACGAAATCGGCGTACTTCCCTTCGGCGAGGCTGCCCACAACATGGTCCAGGAAGCAGGCGTAGGCGGCAGATATCGTGTGCCTGCAGCTCGTGCAGAAAGAACTCGATTAGTACAGACAGAAAAACATAGTGAGTTCCTGCAAGTGTCGTACGTCGTAAACACACATATGCAGATCTCAACATCATACTGTTGCAAATTCTGCGATATAGAGATCTCAACATCATAAGCGAGTGGATACCGGAGTGACCAGATGTCAGTGTGGCATTCCATGGCATTTCAGAAACATAGTATTTTTTTTCGACAAAGGATGGATTTTATTAACTCAAGATGAGCATCAAGGGGATATAACACAATCATCACACACCCGGCCTCTGCATAACTAGGATGCACATAGCTAATACCAACTCACACACACACAAAACACACCAACAACTAGCAAAGTCAAACAAGACCGAAGTTATGCCTTGGTGGAATAAAAAGAAAAAACTCAGAAGCGATCAAAATAATGATCTACAATCTACAACAGCAACCATATCTGCACCAACCATCTCTTGACGTCAGTTGTGATGTCGCCACCGGTTTCCACGATCCCAGCAGCTACATACATCACGGTCTTGACGTGAGGTGCCACACAAATAAAAACCATGCTCGTACAAGCAGACAGTCAAGCCACGACAAGAGTCAGTCACCACTGACAGCTCTGAATAGCAAAGGTTGTCGTCTCACTTTGCAACGAAGATCCAAGGTGGAAGGTCACCGACACCGTCAAATCCATACTCGGGATGCTCCGACAGTCTCATACCATCCTCATGCTCCGACGTCCTTATCTGTGGTGGTAGAATCAGATAGCAAAACAAATTTGTCATTGCTGTTGGATTTGAAGATCCAAAATTCCCGATCCTGTCTTGGCAATCACCTAGCAGCACAGGACCACGTCGACGCCCATGCACCCGAGCGAAGAACCGCCATACCAGGACGTATTAGGCCGACGTTGCCTCCTGTGTACTTGCAGATGGGATCGTGGCCACCAACGTCTCACACAAAGACTGCTAGCCCAGACAGAAAATCCACTGTCACCGTTGCACATCCATACCCTCTGCCTCAAGCCGCTGTCCACAGATCTCACTCCGAAGCAACGCTAGACAAACTACCACGGGTTCTGATAATCAAGTCAGCTCCAATACAATGCCTCCATGAAGGTCAACGACAAGGAAATCGCCGCCATTGTATGTCCCAAGAAGGGAGCAGGGGTTTCCCCCGAAGCAAAGACCAAGAGGGGAGGAAAGGAGCATTGATGCGATGCCTTCAACAAGGATTACGGTACCCGGAGGTGTTGTCGTCGCCGCTCATGGCACGAAGCCGAGACAGGGTTTCCCCAGCTTCCTTATGCCCTCCCCTACACATCAACCATCAGGACCGAAGATGACTTGCGCAGCAACTGCCGCCACCTCGAAGCAGACCTGCAGGAATGAGAATGAGCAGGAGCGCGCAGCCATCCGCGCCATGCGGAGGACAAGCTCCAGCACCATACTCATACCAGCGAGCTAGCTCCAGCCACTCCAGACCAGATCCATGCCCGCTAGACACTGTCGTAGCTGCAGCCTTCCCACCACTCGCCACCCAGCCGAGCATCCTCGAGCAGATCAGAAAAGCGCCGCTTGTCCCTGAGATCCACTACGCCCTTGCGCCATGGACAGCTCTAGACCGTGCAGCAAAATCAGCATGGAGCAGCGCCTCCAGGTCAGACCACCGCGCAGCCCAAGCAGCCGCAGAAGTCATCGCCGTCGTGAAGAGGTCCGGGGCCGCCGCCCTGGTGCCCAGGCTCCGCCGCGCCAGTCGCAACAGCCGGAGATCCCCTCCCCTTTGAGTAACGGGGCCCGCCGCCACCGCGGCTGGAGCCGACGGCAGAAGGAACTTAGGAACATGACTGCAAAGAGACTCACGCTTTCAAGGAATCATCCAGGGGAAAGTGCTCTATGGAGATCCAAGGCGCCTCCCACCCAGATAGCTTGCGGGACATTGTAGTGACCTCACACATCTCCACCAGCCCACCCCGATCTCGCAACTCGTCACAATGATTTGCAGCAACTGCTTCATAACGCACACACAAGATGAATGCGTCATCGACGCGACGACGACACCAACCTGGTCGACGTCATCTCGCTCGGAGATAATGAGAGCAGACTATGGGATGGATCTCCCTCACCAACCACGACGAATGCGCGGGGCTACCCACTATTTTGGAAGCCATGAGCCCAGGCTCCTGGAGTGAGTCGGAGCCGTCGGAGGAGACTGGAGATAGCAAGCCAACATCAGAGGAAGTCTCCCAGTCTGAGGCCATACAAGCAGTGTCGCTGCAACAGATCATGATGACAGAACCAATGGGAACGACCACGGGCGCGGCAATCTAGATACGGCCCGCAATGCCACCAATGCCAGCTCACCCCCCCCCCCCCAGTTGACCTAATTGATCCTATCAGGTATACAAATCACGGCAGTAGATCCAACTAATACAAAATTGTGTATTTCCAAATAATTTTAAAAGTCATAAGGTTATCTCATAAATCTTGATGAGTTGGATTGATTTTGAGCAAGTTAAAGTGAGGCTTGCAGGTCCCTATTAATTTTTGGTGTTAAATTGCCCATAGTTATGCAGACTACAAATCAAACCAAGAAAAAATGCATGAATTCCCATGCAACCTTTTAGAAGTGATAATGTTTGACCATTTGCAAAGAAAGCATTTTTACAAATATTGTGTATAAAACCCAAGAAAAGCTAGACACATTTGATGCCAGTTGAGTTGGATGGTGGTAACTCAAAGACCAAGTGCAAAATATGCATGGGATTCTAACTGATTGTTGAAACAAGAGCATGAAAGATATATTGTCCATAGAAGAACCGGTAAACAAACAATGCAATAGTTCTAGGACAAGGCGTTCATAGATATTTTCATATTCTAGAATTTTTTGTTAAGATAATTATCCATGTTATTAGCTTGCGCATAAACTAGGCAATAATGCATTCCAGAACCCTTGGTAAACTTTAGAACTCTCACGAAACGGCAACATACATTTGCAATCCATCTAAGTAGCTCAAAATAATGCGTGAATACTTGAGATTTTGTTACTTTCCTATTTTCTCTAATCAAGAATAATCGGATTAAACCAAAATAAAAAGAGTCCACGTCTAAAAAACTACGTCAAACTCCTTGTGATATATGTTTTAATTTCAATGGCATTGCTTTTTTATGACAATATATAATAAAATTATTGTATCTCAATGTTTAGCTATATGAATAAGCGATTGCTAAGATTTCAAAAATATATCGATAAATATAACTGTAAAAATAAAAAAGTTTAGTCTAAATAAATGATACGCATTTGATTGATTCCATCGGTTTTATAACGTTTGTTGACTCGGTTGTGTATCATTTAATCGTCTTTTGCGTAACTACAAAATTAAACACATGAATTATGGCCTTTTACGTGGATACGAACGAGACAATTCCGAATATCGAAACAAAACTATAGGAGAAGTTAGGAAAACACATAACTAGAAATAAAATTTCATACCACATTTTGTACGATAAGTTAGAGAAATATAGATAGATTTTCTCTCTATTTTGTTGAAACAGTTTCGCAATTAGCAGAGCACGAAACAAATGCAAAAGGAACAAACCCAGAAAACAATAAAAACTTATTAGCGAAGAAATGTACTTTCTCCGTGATGGCCACCGCGGCAAGGATCACAGGCGCCATGGTGTTTGCAGAGAAAACGGTCGTCCTGGTTAAAGATTTTGTGTGTCTAACCAGTACCAGAGTTGGGCTGGTGGTGGTGAAGGGAGTACGGCGTATAGTCCCATCAAACAAGGGGCCTAATTGCGTCGAACCGTCAGAAGTAGGAAGTTAAAATAACATCGTTTCCTGTCACGCACTCCCCTGTACCCAACCACTCACCACTTCTTTACACGTCAATCCGTTCATCGAACGCTCCCTCGCACGTCAAAAGCCTAGCGAAGGGCTGGCGCAAATGTACGAGGTTTCCCCTACGAAACCTCACCACATACATAGAAATTTGCTTTAGTGAGCTATTAACGGTACACCGTAGCCGTGTATCCTTTTCTTCTCTCTACGGCGACCTGGACCACAAAATTAGCCATCCAACGCCAATAGTACCATAGCTGGCCAAGTCTTCGTACGTGTTAAATTAGAGCAAAATAAGAAATTTCATCTCGTCCGACATGTTGAACAACACGTCCGACTTTATAAATAAAGCCCAACAAGCCAAGTAACAGGTTCAGTACAAGACCAGAAACAGTAGCGCGGCACACCCAACATAGGGCAGCAGAAAAAGTACGGTACAGCCATAGAGAGGCAAACGGCACGCAGGCCGGCGACAAACGAAACGGAGAGACTACAGAGGAGACTAAGGGGGAGCTTGATAACCGAGGTTGACAGCGGGCGTCCTGATCTTGGAGATAAGTGAGTTGAGCATGTCCGCATCGCACGACTTAAAACAGTGACCTCCAGAGGTGTAGAAAGGCAGTCATTTTGAACAAACAGTCAGCCGGTTTGTTAGAAAAAATGTACTCAATAGTCAGAGGGATCCGGCTCCAAACCTATGGGCGCGCGTGCAGCCTCGTTCGTTCTTGGTTTTGGCCACCTACAAGTTCTACTCCTACTACGGACTACTAGTTACTACTACCTTTTTTCTTCTTTTTTCGAAAGGATAAGTCGTATTATTTGTTTGACCCTCAAATAGTTAGGGCTCCAACGCCGACCCTCAAATTGTCCGCAATCATACGAACCGCGGTATTTATCGGTCCGCTTGGCAGTTCGGACGTGCTTTCTCCCACAAAGTAGAGACAAAGTGGGGGAGGGCGACACCCGAGGCCCACTAAATCCCCCCTTCTGGTCACATTTTCTTCCACTCGGCCACTTCTCCCCTTGCTTTGCATCAGCACACTTCACCTCCGCCGTCGCCACTATACCTCTCCGGTCGCCATAGAGGCATTGCTGGACGTCCGCAACCAGCACCGACGCGCCCGCTCACCTTTACGATGGCGTTGTCCATCCTGGAGCCGTTTGTATCCAGGTACACTCCGCCCCCTGTCGACGACCTACATGGCGAACACCATGCACGCCCGATAGGTGTTCGGTCAAATGCATTTAGCTTAATTTCGGATGCCATGTCATTTTTTTAGAGTGCGAAGGTTGGCGGGGTACTCGGCCATGGAGGATGAGTTCTTATGCGATGCGTGGTTGGCCGTATCCACGGATTTCGTAGGCCGGGGCAGACAGGGGACCTTCTGACAGCAAGTGCATGAATCGTTTCATGCACGAAAGCACACTGCGCCGTATGACATGCACATCATTCAAGAACGCAATGTGATGTTGTTATTGTATCATTGGTACGCTATCCAAACGAGCGTCAGCAAGTTTTGTCACATGGTTCGTTAACTAGAGGCAAGGTGGCTATCGCACGCGGAAGAGGGCGAGATCGTAAGTTTTTGCTTCTTCTTACTCAACTTGTTTAAATCATTCATTCATTCAATGTTGGTCTACCGTGATGTACCACATGACAGAGGGACGGCCATTTACGTACACACACTGTTGGATGAAGCTAAAGGGGTAGTATGTGTGGGACGACATGCTCCATTGATGAAAAACTTGTTGGACATCCGGTTAATCTCACTGAATTTGAGACATTGTTGTACTAGACTTAATTTGCATGCTATGTATGGATGATTTGCGCTATTTTCTCTCCGGATTTTGATGAATATAGGTCGGTTTGCATGAATTTTTTTCCGGTTAGTTCTAATGCGGGTTGAAATGTATGCGGGCAACATTGAATGCAGCCTTCGGCATCAGAGTCGACGGACTGGTATACCCCTATCCGCGGTCAGATGCCGAAGCAAATTTGCGGGTCAGCGTTCGAGATGCCCTTACTACTACTTTTTTTCCTTCCTTTTTTGAAAGGATAAGTCGTATTATTTGTTCTTGACGTGACCAAACTATTCCTAGCAGGCCTCATGTTTGGTGATTTTTCCGCGGTGCAACCTTTGCATATTTCTCCTTCTTAGCTCTTCATCGGAATCGGAGTTGCATTGTCTTTGTCATGGATGCCTTAGTGATTGGTGTAATCTTCATGTGCCTTCGCACGATTCTTTTGGAGTGGGTTGGGTCGATGATTGTCTGCAGCGAAGTTAAAGGAAGGCCGATTACGCTGCTTGGGAAGAAGTGATGATGATGGCGTCAATGTGCTACCTTGACGAGGCTTTCTTCGCAACGGTGCGTGGGAATGTGAATAGGTGTGACTACAAACTCGTGGCTCACTAGCTTAATGAATGCTTGTTAATTCGGCTGGTCAAGCTTAGCTCGCTTCTTGGTGAGTAGAGCCAATCACTAATTTTAATCTGTTAAAACTTAATGACCTTAAGGAAGAAGCTAACGAGTTTCACGAGCAACTTGCTGAACTTGTTAGTACATCACAACATATACTTGTCTTATGTGACAGCCTTTTTGTGGCATCTCAAACCGTCTATTAAATTTCAATCTAACAGACACTATCTAGCCCATATGACCAACAAACTAGCAAAACTCTTCTTGTAGTCACCATCTTTTTCAAGTAGGTCACAACACATTATAGTCTGTTAACAAGCATTCGCAAGCTTAACGAGCTTTATACGAACAGACGCGAGTCTTCACGAGCACGAGTTTCATGAGTTGAGCATCAACGAGCCGAGCATCAGACAGTGTATGATCGTAAGCGAGATTGTAATGATTTTTGCCCGATTGTGTGTCAATTAGTTAGACCAATCTCTACTTTCTAATTAATGGATTATTTAGGCATCCTAATTAATAGATGAGGCAAATACTTTTACATTCGAATAGCAAAGCCGACTGACGGTCCGGCATCCTTCCCCAGGTCCGTGTTCTCCTCGTCAACTAATCAACCTTGCTGCTCCGCCGCAAAAATTAAGAACTAGCAAAAGGACAAAATACTAATCTTGTTGCTGACCGTCCTCGCTGAACCACTACTCCTGGGCACCACCAGCCAGACCAGTCAGTCTTCTACGCAACGCAGGTCAAACTATGGCTCATTGTTCTTTGGTTTGGGCCCCGTGCAGGTTATGCTATAACCATCTTTTCCAGTTTCGCTACAAGGAGTAGTTTTTACGCGATGTCGCAAGAAATAGAAAGGTGGCCGTTTGACCAGCACAACTCCAGACAAGATGTGCGGGGCGCAAGGCTGGAAAGGATCGGTGGATAGACGTGAGAGTATATACAATGTATAGCCCCAGGGTGATGCCGCGTATGTCAGGTAGGCGTGAAGTGGCGAGCAAAACATTCCCGTGAGCTGATGGATAAAGCTATCTATCTACTGTACTCCATAAAAGATTAATTAAAGAGGTCTAAGGTAACAGTTTAGCGAACATCAGCGGGTACGTATACCGCATGACATCAGGAGAAAGACGCCGGCCGAGATGGTTTCGGGCTGGGCTGCGTGCAGTCCAACTCCGTACCGCGCCGCCGCCGACCGCCCGGCGACGGGAGCGGTTTTGCAAGGGGCCGAGGGCAAGCCAGGCGGTTTCAGGGTTCAGCTACCGCGGTCCATCGGTCGTAGACGTCAACCAGCTGGTCGAGAGAGTCCATCCATGGATCAACAACCACGAACTTTTCGATCTAGCCTCAAAGTTTTGTTCTGAAATAAACACAAGCTACTGATGCAGAATGAGAGCTACAACTGTTTCTTTTTCTTTTTCTTTTTTGCGCTAAAAACTTTGGATCTATTAATCAACTGCCAAGACAGTTCAAAGAACACTAGAGAAAGGCACGCGATGAAGAGAAGCATAGAACAGCCACCGCCAATGAGCTAAAACTGTTTCTAACGACGCCGTTTGCGGAGTCCAAGCCGCGCACACTCTTTCGCATAGCCGATCGACAGTCCGGCATCCTAACCATGGTCCATTCTCGTCAACTAACCTTGTGTTCTTTTTTTTTCTAAAAACACTAATCTTTTTTTTTTGGGGGGATAAAACACTAATCTTGTTGCTGACTGTTCTTGGTGAACTACTCCTAGGCACCAGTCAGCTTACAACACAGGCAAAACTATGGGTGCAGGTTATAGTACTTCTATTTCCCCCATTTTGTGCGAGGACAAGTCATACATTTGTTTTAAAAAGAATAGGCATGCTAGTAGTATTTGCTTTTGCATGACGTTGCCGAACTGCTCCTGGCAAGAAGACAAAGTGGACCGTTTGACCAGCCCACTACACATGTCTGCATCGCAAAATCAGAAACAATGGTGCTTCTAGAACACATCAAGTGGCAAGCATATCCGTAACCAACTACTACTACAGATAAATCTGTCGATGGTGACAGCAAGAGCATCTCCGACTGATCCCATAAGAGGCCAAATTTCGTGTTTTGACCCTTTTCGTGTAGTTTAGCAGGATCTGACCTCGGTCCGGAATTTTTTTGAGATTTGACCCTTTTGGCTACCGCCGAAGACCCTGGCGGTAGCGATCTTCAGGCTACCGCCGCCTACCCTGGCGGTAGGTGCCGTTGACGGCCGCTGATGTGGCAAAGGGACCTACCGCCTCCGACCTTGGCGGTAGGCTCACATCCTACCGCCGGAGACTATGACGGTAGGGTCCTGGAGAACAAGGTTTGTGGGGCCCACTCACCACCTACCCACTCCACTCATCTTCTTCCCCGACCTCAAGCTCTCTCCCCCTCTTCTCCCCCACCAAAGCACCCACTAGATCCCCCTCCATTGCTTGAGATTTGTCCGGTGGATCCAGGGCATTTGCATCACCCAAGGTACCTCTCCCACCCCCCCTACATTTGGTTGGTTGAAATCATCTAGTTTTGTTGGAATCAACTAGTTTTGCAAACCCTAGTTCTTGCTCAAGTTTTGCATTTATTGTGCATTTATGATGCATTTATGGTTTGCCTAAGTATTTTGTGTCAATCCTTGTTGTGGCAAGCTAACTTAAGTGTTAGGGCTAGTGGTTTAGTTAGGGAAGGGTTAGGTGTTAGGGTTAGGGTTAGGGTTAGGGTTAATGCTATGATTAAGGTATACTAGTTGTTTGATTCAAAGTATGCATATTTTAGATAGTTCATCCATATGAAATGGCCGGTCCATGGATGACTCAATTTTGTTCCATTGTTTTTAGATGGATAAACTAGTGAATGTGCATTATTTGGACAAGGCGGCTTTCATGGATGGAAATGCCGATGAAGGGGAGGAGGCCATGGTTTTTGACACAAGCCCGAGCTATGATGATATTGTCGTGAAAGTGAGAAGCGTCCTCAATTGGATTAACCCAAGTGATGGTGTGAAGCTTATTGGGAGGTATGATGTGGGAGTGGGAGTAAAGTCCCGATTAAAGAGTATGCCCATTACCTCTCAATTGCATTGGGATGCGTATAAGGATAAAGTTGAGGGATCACAAGACAAGTCACTTGAGTTATTTGCCACAAAGGTTGAAGTTCCTCGGCTACTACTCGACTTGAACCGAAATGTGTCCTCTCCAATACATGATGGTGTCGTGGTGTATGACCACAATGCGGGTAGCCAACCACCAAGTAGCCAACCAAATGAAGTGGACATCAATGCTAGAGCCATAGTTCTTCTAGGTGATGATCATGTTGGAGATGAGGCCATTGCTCATGTTGATGAACATGCCATTGCTCATGTTGATGAAGATGCTATTGCTAAAGATGATGTGTATGCGGAACGAGAAGAGATTCACTACAATCCCATTGGTGACTTGGATGTCCTTGTGCATCAACAAGACATGGACCATAACCTCCCTTATAGCCGTATGTGTAGGTATGATTCGGATGATGAGGGTCCACCGGAAGAATTGGATGAGGATGGATTCACGGCGCAAGAAAATCAAGTCTACAAGAAGGTCAATGGCAAGGAAAGAGGACCCTCTTTGTTTCATGATCTTAGTCTTGCCGACAAGGCCGTTGTTGATGGTGGCATGAGGTTGTGCTTGGTTGAACCATCAACTTGCCCAAGGATGGGTGATCCAAGGCCACCGGGTGAGGACGAGAATGCTCATTTGAAGAAAGGGATCAAGTTTGGTTGTTTGCAAGAGTTCAAGATATGGTTGAGTGACTACGCCATTCGGAACCATAGACCATTCGTTGTTGGTCATTCCAACCAAAAAGTGCGCTACACCATGAAATGTGACAAAGAAGGTTGCCCATGGAAGGTCCGTTGAAGAAAGATCAAGGAAACCGGGCAATGGGTGTTGAAGAGTTGTGTGGCCACCCACGAGTGCATACCGCCGGACAAAGCGGACCGAAGCAAGGGACACCGCCAACTCACGTCCAAGTATCTAGGCTACAAATTGTTGAATGAGATATCCCATGATCCAACCGTGAAGGTGAAGTTCCTCATGAGTTCGGTCTTCGAACGATTCGGGTACGAGGTCAAGTATGGAAAGGTGTGGATGGCCAAGGCAAACGCTATAAGGATGTTGCATGGTGATTATGTCGCCGTGTACAATATTCTTCCGAGAATGTTGGAAGCCATTGCTCGTCGGAACCCAGGCATGCGCCATAGGGTCGAGTCAATCGAGGGAGTGTTTCATCGAGCTTTTTGGAGCTTTGGGCAATGCATCGATGCATTTAGGCATTGCCACCCCGTCTTGTCAATTGATGGCACGTTCTTGACCGGCAAGTACAAGGGCACGTTGATGGTGGCAATGGCCCACTCGTCCAATGACAATGTGTTGCCGGTGGCATTTGCGTTGGTGCCTTCCGAGCACGATGATAATTGGGAGTGGTTTATGGATCATGTGAGGACGAAGGTGATTGGCCCCAAAAGAGAGGTGTGCATCATATCAGATCGCCATCATGGGATTCTCAAAGCAATAGAAGTTGACATTCCAGGCTATCCAAAGCTCCAACACCGTTGGTGCATGAGGCATTTCGTCGCAAACTTTTACCAGGCATGCAAGAGTAAGGAGTTTTGCAAGGATCTTACCCATGTTTGTGTGGCATTCAACACCGACACATTCCAAAGCCGCTATGATAAACTATTCAAGGCGTTGGAGAAGATTGCTCATGAAGAGGAGAGATCAAGAAATCTTGCAAGGGCTCGTGAAGCCCAAGAGGAGGATGAGGCACGCGACAAGAAAGGAAAATGGCCTTGTGTGACCCAATAAGGCCTTCGTTTCGAGAAACTTGTCATGAACTTTGCCTTCGATTCGAGAAACTTGTCATGAACTATGCCTTCGATTCGATAAACCTGTGATGAACTATGTCTTTGATTTGTGTAACTTGTGACGAACTATGTACTTTATTTGTGAAACCTGTCATGAACTATGTCTTTGATTTGTGAAACTTGTGATGAAACTATGTCATGAACTACATTCATTGTGTTGTTGCTGTGACTTGTTTGCCTGTCTGAAATGATGATGAAGAAGAAAAACAGAGCAAACTCTGCTTTGCACCCTACCGCCAGACGTCTTGGCGGTAGTATATGAAACCCTACCGCCAGAGGTGGCGGCGGTAGGGTGCCGAACTGTCCTGTGACGGAATCGCTCCCCTGTTCTGCGGTAGGGTTGGCCACCCTACCGCCAAGGTCGACGGCGGTAGGGTTGGTCGCCCTACTGCCTGTTCTGTTGCCTGTCCTGTGACCAATTCGGCCACATTTTCTGCGGTAGGGTTGGCCACCCTACCGCCACGGCCCCTGGCGGTAGGGATGGCCATCCTACCGCCAATGTCCAATGCGGTAGGGTTGGCCACCCTACTGCCTTCTGTTGCCTGTCCTGTGACCAATTCGGCCACATTTTCTGCGGTAGGGTTGGCCACCCTACCGCCAGGGGCCGTGGCGGTAGGTCCCCTTCCCACGTCAGCCTATTCTGTAACCAATTCGGCCCCTTTTTGGGCGGTAGGGTTGGTCACCCTACCGCCATGGTTTATGGCGGTAGGGTGGCCACCCAACCTGCCACTTCCCTTGCCTTTCTTTTTTTGCCCCTTGGTCTTTGCCTTTCTTTTTTAGCCATATAATGTAATGACTACGGAAATGACTTAGAGCATTTGTCCAAATACCGAATATTCAATCAACTTGAAGTTCAATCAACATTATCAAATACCACGGAAATGCATAAATAACATCACAACATCAAATTCATTACATCAAGTTCCATCTACCAAATTTAACTGACTGAGAGCATTGGTTCAAATGCCGAATATTCAAATGACAAGTGTTCTACACCGGGAAATAGCTCCTGAACATTTTCAAATGACATCTACCCGGAAAGGAGCCCCTAATAAGCCGGAAAGTAGGCCCTAATCGCCTTAATACGTTCGATTTGTTCCGCACGCTTTTGATTTGGCTTCGGTTCATACACGGCAGAACCCGCCCAATGGATCATCGAACCCTTTTCTCGCGGAACCAGGCCCATCAAGCACGTCGGGTTGGATTCTCCGACACTCCTTGTTTGATTGCCCATCCAATGATCTGCCCTGGCTTTGCCATGTCCACCTCCTCGAATTCATCAATGCTTACGGAGAAGCCTATCTCCATTGCCAAAGTCCATCTACACTCATCTTCCTTCTCCTGCAACTCATTAACTATCTTTCATTTTTCTCTCTCGAGCTCTTCAGGGAACTCACAGAACACATACTTGTTGAAATCACTCATAGCCATGTTTGCCTCTTCACAACTCTTAATCCATTTTCTAAGCTCCGTCAGTATCCTACGGCGTCGTTCTCCTTCACACTTCTCATATACTATCTGCACCTCCGGGGTCGTTTTTTCCATGCTACATGAAATGGAACAAACCAAAACTTAAATCAAATGATACAAGACAAACACAAAGCATAACTTATTTAGAATGACCTAGGTTACATAAAGTTCTCACTGGTTCAAATGACATAGGTTACATAAATGATAAGGGTACATGCCATTATAGTCCAAATGACACTACAACATCATGTGTTTCAACCCCCTCTATTCGTCCATCAACATGACATCTTTGTCGTACGGCCCCGGGTTGCAACAAATGACATCATTTCTTTCACGGACCCAAGCCCAACGAGATGCCCGACTAGGTATCGCCGGTGATGGTTGCCTAACTAGCCAGTCAATGATCTGGCCAGGGTTTTTTAAGTCCATCTCATGCACTTCATCCCTTGTTCCACACAATGCAATTTGCCTTGCAAGAGCACGTCTATGAAATTTCTCTTCCTTCTTGAGATTGCTTATGTTTTTCAATTTAGCTTGGTATAACTTAACTTTGTCATCGTCGCACTTGGACAGATAATACTTTGAAAATTCTCTACAAGCCGCATTCAACGCATCGACGGCTTCGACCCACGGGTCCATCTTTTCCTCAATGACTGCACGTTCACGCTTCACCGCCGCCTCCGCAGAAGTCTCAACAAAGATGATCGATCCCATCCTACAAGTCGAGTGATTACTATAACGGTCATCCAAGGCAAAAATCCTAATCGTCTCTTGACAAAAACTATAACCCTAGGACTAGATCGAGCTACGATTTGAGAGGTAACTACTATAACGTTTGTCATAAGCATTTACTTAAACATAACCATAACCATAACCCTAGCCATAACATTAAACCCAACCCTAACAAAATCCTAAATGATAGTTCTTAGTGCCCAAACAATGCTAGTCACACAATACATTGTCAAAGCACAAACATTACCCTAAATGCATCATATACATTGATTTCACCACAACAAAACAATGAACTAGGGTTTGCAACAAAATGAGCAAAATACATGATTCCAACCAACCGAATGAAGGGGAGTGAGGGAGGTACCTTGGGTGATGAAAGTGCTCTGGATCCACCAGACAAATCTCAAACAAATGAGTGAGATTTGAGAGGCCTTGTGTGAGGAGAAGAGGGGAGAAGAGGCCTTGAGCTCAAAAGAGTGAGAATGGGGAATGGGGGTGAATGAGTGGGTGGGGGAGCATAGCCCCCACCCCTCACAACCTTATCCAGGACCCTACCGCCAGAGTGCCCGGCTGTAGGATGTCAGAGCCTACCGCCAGGGTCAGCGGCGGTAGGTCCCTTTGCCATGTGTCAGTGGTCGTTAACTGCCAGACGCCGTCAGGGCACCTACCGCCAGATGTGGCGGCAGTAGCCTGTGTAAAGCTACCGCCAGGGTCAGCGGCGGTAGCAAAAGGGTCAAATCTCGAAAATTTTCCAGACCGGGGTCAGATCCTGCTAAACTACGTGAAAAGGGTCAAAACACGAAATTTTGTCCCCATAAGAACTTCTTCAATAAATGGTAACTGAAGGTGTCCTAATAATTTAGGGACTGTTTGTTGATGAAGCGCTTTAGCAGATTCCAATAAATCTACCTAATAATTTGTTTTTTATTTGTTTTAAACTTGTATACAAATGGTGTATGCATGTCTATTCTATCAACATAATAATTCAAATAATTATATTTTGGACACACGTAATTGAGCATCATTTCAGATCTACAATTGATGAATGTATATTTGAATATTCAAATGCAAATTTGAACATAATAGATGGCCCAATCTATTCGAAGCAAACATAAAAAATGATCCAAACCATTCAAAGTAAAAAAAAATATAAAGAAGTTTATTGACCAAGGATCGCCCACAAATACTCAACAAGATCATCATGCCGCTCGTTTTTTATCCGTCGATGCATTTCAATAGATTCTCGTTGTTCATCCCTCTCTGACTTAACAGGTGGTATATAAAATTTGTTCTCATTCTCATAACGAAAGTCTTGCGGCTCTCGCCGCTCGTCCTCTGTGATCATTGCTATGCAGGATCACACATGTGGTCATGATGAGTCACAAATCCTTACGTTTCATAATCTTGCAAGGCCACAAACAATGGCAAAGAGAGCTTGCAGAACCCCAAATGGCCGCTCGACATCGTTTCTACACGCTTCTTGACGCCTCGCAAAATGACTTCTCCTATTACCTTTAGGGTTTGATATTGTCTTCGCAAACGTAGACCATGAAGGATATATGCCATCAGCAGATAGTGGCCCATATTGTATTGATCCCATTGACTTCGAAGTTCACCGATGGTGCCTCCCCAACAAAAAGCCTTGAAAAGAAATGAGATCTTTGCAAAATATTCACGTCAATGGGAGATCCTTGCAAAGCAAAATATGAATTCCAAATTGAAAGGTCATTTGATGCCACACCTTCTAGAATTATGATTGCATCTTTAGCTTTTTCTTTCAATTGTCCATGCAATGTTGTAGGTCAATTCTTCCACTTTCAATGCATGCAACCGATGCTTTCAAAATGAGCAAGAACAAATCCTTCGATATTCGAAACCTTCTCCTGAAAGATTTATGCCCAAACACCGCATTCTCTCCAAAATAGTCCTCGATAAGCTTATCATGACCGGCTTCCTTATTCCGATGAACTACAATATGCCCAGGCTAGGAACCTCCATGCTTCAGCTTTTTGTTCGCCACCATGTCTACATATAAAGCAATCACCTATCAAGTTCGTCATCCTCATCCAACGATGATTCGTTGAAAAACAACTTGACAAAAGGTTCATCTACAAAGTAAGCACCTACAATTTCGATGAAAATTATTTGGGACATAAAAAATGGGTGAGGAAATTCATCTAACACCTTGTGGATGTCCAGAGGTGGTGCGAATGAGAGGAAGAGGTGGCAGGTCGGTGGAGGTCTAGTGAGCTCGAGAAGCATGGAGGTGACAATCGAGAGACAATAGTCATTCGTCCCCCACGCGTCGGGACGCACGGCCGGGAGGCAACCTCCGCGACAAGACTACGAGGAGAGGCACCAGAGGTGGCTAGGGGTCGGCTGCTGCGACGTGGAGAAGTGACCAGGGCAGCGGGGTCGTGGCTCACCGCCCGTCATGCAGGCGAGAATGAAAATTCAGGTGGGAAGGTCATTTTCTCTTGAATAGTGGGGAAGTTAGGGCATCTCCAAAGCAGACCCTCAAACCTCCACTATATGTCCGGACCATTTTTGTCATCCAACGAATACCTGTATATATTTTGTTGGCAGTCTAGACGTACAGATTCTGGTATCTTTGAGACAAACGGGGGGGGGGGGATGTTGCATGGTGATTATGTCGCCGTGTACAATATTCTTCCGAGAATGTGGAAGCCATTGCTCGTCGGAACCCAGCATGCGCCATAGGGTCGAGTCAATCGAGGGAGTGTTTCATCGAGCTTTTTGGAGCTTTGGGCAATGCATCGATGCATTTAGGCATTGCCACCCCGTCTTGTCAATTGATGGCACGTTCTTACCGGCAAGTACAAGGGCACGTTGATGGTGGCAATGGCCCACTCGTCCAATGCACAGTGTTGCCGGTGGCATTTGCGTTGGTGCCTTCCGAGCACGATGATAATTGGGAGTGGTTTATGGATCATGTGAGGACGAAGGTGATTGGCCCCAAAGAGGTGTGCATCATATCAGATCGCCATCATGGGATTCTCAAAGCAATAGAAGTTGACATTCCAGGCTATCAAAAGCTCCAACACCGTTGCATGAGGCATTTCGTCGCAAACTTTTACCAGGCATGCAAGAGTAAGGAGTTTTGCAAGGATCTTACCCATGTTTGTGTGGCATTCACACCGACACATTCCAAAGCCGCTATGATAAACTATTCAGGCGTTGGAGAAGATTGCTCATGAAGAGGAGAGATCAAGAAATCTTGCAAGGCTCGTGAAGCCCAAGAGGAGGATGAGGCACGCGACAAGAAGGAAAATGGCCTTGTGTGCCCCATAAGGCCTTCTTTTCGAGAACTTGTCATGAACTTTGCCTCGATTCGGAAACTTGTCATGAACTATGCCTTCGATTCGATAACCTGTGATGAACTATGTCTTGATTTGTGTAACTTTGACGAACTATGTACTTTTTTTGTGAAACCTGTCATGAACTATGTCTTTGATTTGTGAACTTGTGATGAAACTATTGTCATAACTACATTCATTGTGTTGTTGCTGTGACTTGTTTGCCTGTCTGAAATGATGATGAAGAAGAAAAACAGAGCAAACTCTGCTTTGCACCCTACCGCCAGACGTCTTGGCGGTAGTAATGAAACCCTACCGCCAGAGGTGGCGGCGGTAGGGTGCCGAACTGTCCTGTGACGAATCGCTCCCCTGTTCTGCGGTAGGGTTGGCCACCCTACCGCCAAGGTCGACGGCGGTAGGGTTGGTCGCCCTACTGCCTTTTCTGTTGCCTTGTCCTGTGACCATTCGGCCACATTTTCTGCGGTAGGGTTGGCCACCCTACCGCCACGGCCCCTGGCGGTAGGATGGCCATCCTACGCCAATGTCCAATGCGGTAGGGTTGGCCACCCTACTGCCTTCTGTTGCCTGTCCTGTGACCAATTCGGCCACATTTTCTGGGTAGGGTGCCACCCTACCCCAGGGGCCGTGGCGGTAGGTCCCCTTCCCACGTCAGCCTATTCTGTAACCAATTCGGCCCCTTTTTGGGCGGTAGGGTTGGTCACCCTACCGCCATGGTTTATGGCGGTAGGGTGGCCACCCAACCTGCCACTTCCCTTGCCTTTCTTTTTTTGCCCCTTGGTCTTTGCCTTTCTTTTTAGCCATATAATGTAATGACTACGGAAATGACTTAGAGCATTTGTCCAAATACCGAATATTCAATCACTTGAAGTTCAATCGACATTATCAAATACCACGGAAATGCATAAATAACATCACAACATCAAATTCATTACATCAAGTTCCATCTACCAAATTTAACTGACTGAGAGCATTGGTTCATGCCGAATATTCAAATGACAAGTGTTCTACACCGGGAAATACTCCTGAACATTTTTAAATGACATCTACCCGGAAAGGAGCCCCTAATAAGCCGGAAAGTAGGCCCTAATCGCCTTAATACGTTCGATTTGTTCCGCACCTTTTGATTTGGCTTCGGTTCATACACGGCAGAACCCGCCCAATGGATCATCGAACCCTTTCCTCGCGGAACCAGGCCCATCAAGCACGTCGGGTTGAGATCTCCCGACACTCCTTGTTTGATTGCCCTCCATGATCTGCCCTGGCTTTGCCATGTCCACCTCCTCGAATTCTCAATGCTTACGAGAAGCCATCTCCATTGCCAAAGTCCATCTACCCTCATCTCCTTCTCCTGCAACTCATTAAACTATCTTTCATTTTTCTCTCTCGAGCTCTTCAGGGAACTCACAGAACACATACTTGTTGAAATCACTCATAGCCATGTTGCTCTTCACAACTCTTAATCCATTTTCTACTCCGTCAGTATCCTACGGCGTCGTTCTCCTTCACACTTCTCATATACTATCTGCCCCTCCGGGGTCGTTTTTTCCATGCTACATGAAATGGAACAAACCAAAACTTAAATCAAATGATACAAGACAACACACAACATAACTTATTTAGAATGACCTAGGTTACTAAGTTCTAACTGGTTCAAATGACTATTTACATAAATGATAAGGGTACATGCCATATAGTCCAAATGACACTACAACATCATGTGTTTCAACCCCCTCTATTCGTCCATCACATGACATCTTGTCGTACGGCCCCGGGTTCAACAAATGACATCATTTCTTTCACGACCCAAGCCCAACGAGATGCCCGACTAGGTATCGCCGGTGATGGTTGCCTAACTAGCCAGTCAATGATCTGGCCAGGGTTTTTTAATCCATCTCATGCACTTCATCCCTTGTTCCACACAATGCAATTTGCCTTGCAAGAGCCCGTCTATGAAATTTCTCTTCCTTCTTGAGATTGCTTATGTTTTTCAATTTAGCTTGGTATAACTTAACTTTGTCATCGTCGCACTTGGACAGATAATACTTTGAAAATTCTCTACAAGCCGCATTCAACGCATCGACGGCTTCGACCCACGGGTCCATCTTTTCCTCATGACTCACGTTCACGCTTCACCGCCGCCTCCGCAGAAGTCTCAACAAAGATGATCGATCCAATCCTACAAGTCAAGTGATTACTATAACGGTCATCCAAGGCAAAAATCCTAATCGTCTCTTGACAAAAACTATAACCCTAGGACTAGATCGAGCTACGATTTGAGAGGTAACTACTATAACGTTTGTCATAAGCATTTACTTAAACATAACCATAACCATAACCCAGCCAGTTTTTTTTCTAAAAACACTAATCTTTTTTTTTTGGGGGGATAAAACACTAATCTTGTTGCTGACTGTTCTTGGTGAACTACTCCTAGGCACCAGTCAGCTTACAACACAGGCAAAACTATGGGTGCAGGTTATAGTACTTCTATTTCCCCCATTTTGTGCGAGGACAAGTCATACATTTGTTTTAAAAAGAATAGGCATGCTAGTAGTATTTGCTTTTGCATGACGTTGCCGAACTGCTCCTGGCAAGAAGACAAAGTGGACCGTTTGACCAGCCCACTACACATGTCTGCATCGCAAAATCAGAAACAATGGTGCTTCTAGAACACATCAAGTGGCAAGCATATCCGTAACCAACTACTACTACAGATAAATCTGTCGATGGTGACAGCAAGAGCATCTCCGACTGATCCCATAAGAGGCCAAATTTCGTGTTTTGACCCTTTTCGTGTAGTTTAGCAGGATCTGACCTCGGTCCGGAATTTTTTTGAGATTTGACCCTTTTGGCTACCGCCGAAGACCCTGGCGGTAGCGATCTTCAGGCTACCGCCGCCTACCCTGGCGGTAGGTGCCGTTGACGGCCGCTGATGTGGCAAAGGGACCTACCGCCTCCGACCTTGGCGGTAGGCTCACATCCTACCGCCGGAGACTATGACGGTAGGGTCCTGGAGAACAAGGTTTGTGGGGCCCACTCACCACCTACCCACTCCACTCATCTTCTTCCCCGACCTCAAGCTCTCTCCCCCTCTTCTCCCCCACCAAAGCACCCACTAGATCCCCCTCCATTGCTTGAGATTTGTCCGGTGGATCCAGGGCATTTGCATCACCCAAGGTACCTCTCCCACCCCCCCTACATTTGGTTGGTTGAAATCATCTAGTTTTGTTGGAATCAACTAGTTTTGCAAACCCTAGTTCTTGCTCAAGTTTTGCATTTATTGTGCATTTATGATGCATTTATGGTTTGCCTAAGTATTTTGTGTCAATCCTTGTTGTGGCAAGCTAACTTAAGTGTTAGGGCTAGTGGTTTAGTTAGGGAAGGGTTAGGTGTTAGGGTTAGGGTTAGGGTTAGGGTTAATGCTATGATTAAGGTATACTAGTTGTTTGATTCAAAGTATGCATATTTTAGATAGTTCATCCATATGAAATGGCCGGTCCATGGATGACTCAATTTTGTTCCATTGTTTTTAGATGGATAAACTAGTGAATGTGCATTATTTGGACAAGGCGGCTTTCATGGATGGAAATGCCGATGAAGGGGAGGAGGCCATGGTTTTTGACACAAGCCCGAGCTATGATGATATTGTCGTGAAAGTGAGAAGCGTCCTCAATTGGATTAACCCAAGTGATGGTGTGAAGCTTATTGGGAGGTATGATGTGGGAGTGGGAGTAAAGTCCCGATTAAAGAGTATGCCCATTACCTCTCAATTGCATTGGGATGCGTATAAGGATAAAGTTGAGGGATCACAAGACAAGTCACTTGAGTTATTTGCCACAAAGGTTGAAGTTCCTCGGCTACTACTCGACTTGAACCGAAATGTGTCCTCTCCAATACATGATGGTGTCGTGGTGTATGACCACAATGCGGGTAGCCAACCACCAAGTAGCCAACCAAATGAAGTGGACATCAATGCTAGAGCCATAGTTCTTCTAGGTGATGATCATGTTGGAGATGAGGCCATTGCTCATGTTGATGAACATGCCATTGCTCATGTTGATGAAGATGCTATTGCTAAAGATGATGTGTATGCGGAACGAGAAGAGATTCACTACAATCCCATTGGTGACTTGGATGTCCTTGTGCATCAACAAGACATGGACCATAACCTCCCTTATAGCCGTATGTGTAGGTATGATTCGGATGATGAGGGTCCACCGGAAGAATTGGATGAGGATGGATTCACGGCGCAAGAAAATCAAGTCTACAAGAAGGTCAATGGCAAGGAAAGAGGACCCTCTTTGTTTCGTGATCTTAGTCTTGCCGACAAGGCCGTTGTTGATGGTGGCATGAGGTTGTGCTTGGTTGAACCATCAACTTGCCCAAGGATGGGTGATCCAAGGCCACCGGGTGAGGACGAGAATGCTCATTTGAAGAAAGGGATCAAGTTTGGTTGTTTGCAAGAGTTCAAGATATGGTTGAGTGACTACGCCATTCGGAACCATAGACCATTCGTTGTTGGTCATTCCAACCAAAAAGTGCGCTACACCATGAAATGTGACAAAGAAGGTTGCCCATGGAAGGTCCGTTGAAGAAAGATCAAGGAAACCGGGCAATGGGAGTTGAAGAGTTGTGTGGCCACCCACGAGTGCATACCGCCGGACAAAGCGGACCGAAGCAAGGGACACCGCCAACTCACGTCCAAGTATCTAGGCTACAAATTGTTGAATGAGATATCCCATGATCCAACCGTGAAGGTGAAGTTCCTCATGAGTTCGGTCTTCGAACGATTCGGGTACGAGGTCAAGTATGGAAAGGTGTGGATGGCCAAGGCAAACGCTATAAGGATGTTGCATGGTGATTATGTCGCCGTGTACAATATTCTTCCGAGAATGTTGGAAGCCATTGCTCGTCGGAACCCAGGCATGCGCCATAGGGTCGAGTCAATCGAGGGAGTGTTTCATCGAGCTTTTTGGAGCTTTGGGCAATGCATCGATGCATTTAGGCATTGCCACCCCGTCTTGTCAATTGATGGCACGTTCTTGACCGGCAAGTACAAGGGCACGTTGATGGTGGCAATGGCCCACTCGTCCAATGACAATGTGTTGCCGGTGGCATTTGCGTTGGTGCCTTCCGAGCACGATGATAATTGGGAGTGGTTTATGGATCATGTGAGGACGAAGGTGATTGGCCCCAAAAGAGAGGTGTGCATCATATCAGATCGCCATCATGGGATTCTCAAAGCAATAGAAGTTGACATTCCAGGCTATCCAAAGCTCCAACACCGTTGGTGCATGAGGCATTTCGTCGCAAACTTTTACCAGGCATGCAAGAGTAAGGAGTTTTGCAAGGATCTTACCCATGTTTGTGTGGCATTCAACACCGACACATTCCAAAGCCGCTATGATAAACTATTCAAGGCGTTGGAGAAGATTGCTCATGAAGAGGAGAGATCAAGAAATCTTGCAAGGGCTCGTGAAGCCCAAGAGGAGGATGAGGCACGCGACAAGAAAGGAAAATGGCCTTGTGTGACCCAATAAGGCCTTCGTTTCGAGAAACTTGTCATGAACTTTGCCTTCGATTCGAGAAACTTGTCATGAACTATGCCTTCGATTCGATAAACCTGTGATGAACTATGTCTTTGATTTGTGTAACTTGTGACGAACTATGTACTTTATTTGTGAAACCTGTCATGAACTATGTCTTTGATTTGTGAAACTTGTGATGAAACTATGTCATGAACTACATTCATTGTGTTGTTGCTGTGACTTGTTTGCCTGTCTGAAATGATGATGAAGAAGAAAAACAGAGCAAACTCTGCTTTGCACCCTACCGCCAGACGTCTTGGCGGTAGTATATGAAACCCTACCGCCAGAGGTGGCGGCGGTAGGGTGCCGAACTGTCCTGTGACGGAATCGCTCCCCTGTTCTGCGGTAGGGTTGGCCACCCTACCGCCAAGGTCGACGGCGGTAGGGTTGGTCGCCCTACTGCCTGTTCTGTTGCCTGTCCTGTGACCAATTCGGCCACATTTTCTGCGGTAGGGTTGGCCACCCTACCGCCACGGCCCCTGGCGGTAGGGATGGCCATCCTACCGCCAATGTCCAATGCGGTAGGGTTGGCCACCCTACTGCCTTCTGTTGCCTGTCCTGTGACCAATTCGGCCACATTTTCTGCGGTAGGGTTGGCCACCCTACCGCCAGGGGCCGTGGCGGTAGGTCCCCTTCCCACGTCAGCCTATTCTGTAACCAATTCGGCCCCTTTTTGGGCGGTAGGGTTGGTCACCCTACCGCCATGGTTTATGGCGGTAGGGTGGCCACCCAACCTGCCACTTCCCTTGCCTTTCTTTTTTTGCCCCTTGGTCTTTGCCTTTCTTTTTTAGCCATATAATGTAATGACTACGGAAATGACTTAGAGCATTTGTCCAAATACCGAATATTCAATCAACTTGAAGTTCAATC
>JAAAXO010000378.1:0-16938 GCA_011799875.1 Thinopyrum elongatum
GGGGTCGAGGTAAAACTAAGGAAAAGTTTCCAAGTGATGCTCAACTCAAAATCCTACACCTACCCAATCCTTTCGAGTGAAGCCATTGGAAATCTCATACAGTTCACTCAAGTTCTTCAGTGACAGAGACGAAGTTCTTCTGTTCTCTGAGGAATTTGTTCTGACTGAGGAGTTAGGAATTCGCTAGTGCGGATTGCCTACAAGTGAGGATCATGATAGCCCTGAGGAATTTGAGAGCTCAAAATTTCTGACCGTTGCTGTGCTATGCGCCAGCTGTCCAAAATATTCTATCCACCTAACGGTCATATCATTGAAGGGCATTTATGTCTTATCATGTCGGGCTGCTCCCTAGGCTATAAATAGCCGCCCCCTACAACCACTAGCTGGTTGGCTACTCCAAGAGAAACTGACACTTGTCATTTAGAGCATCCTATCCTTCGAGGACTTTGAGCGAAAATCATCAAGTGAGGAAAAAACCCAAACCCAACACCTAAAACCCAAAGTGATTGAGCATCACTGAAGAAATTGTTCCTGTGTGGAACCGACGCTTGTTACCTTTGAGGACTGTGCATCCTCCAGACGGTTAGGCGTCATGGTCTAGAGCATCCAAGAGAAATTGTGGATTGCTGAGTGACCAAGTCTGTGAAGGTTTGGAAGTCACTTGTGAAGACTTACCACGAGTGATTGGACGAGGTCTGTGTGACCTTAGCTCAAGGAGAATACGGTGAGGACTGTGTGTCCGGGACTGTGTGTTCTCAGGTTTAAATACCTAGCCGCTCCAACCAGACATAAAACTGTCACAGCAGTTGGAATTGGTCTACCAAATCACTTTCTTCACCAAGCTACTGGTTCTATTTCCTCAACCCTTTCATTTCCTCGCATACTTGTTGTGTACTTGATCGTTACTGTTTGAAGACTTTGACTGAAGACTTTCTTAATTTCCTCATTTCTATTTCTTCAGTCACTTTGTCTTCAGCCTGCTTATCCTGTTTACACGCCACATGTGCTCTGTTTTGTTTCATTTCATCATGATGACTATGCTACTGCTTTGTTATCCATGTACGTGAGTACTTATTCCGCTGCTTGTAGTTCGTTGCTTAGGAAATTCCTCAAGTAGTATTTCCTCAGCGACGAATTCATAAAAATCGCCTATTCACCCCCCTCTAGTCGATATAACGTAGTTTCAATTGGTATCAGAGCGAGGTACTCCCTTGTTCTGTGTGATTTTGGTTTAACCACCTGGAGTTTTAGTTATGTCGACTGCAGGCATGATCAAGGTCTTGGCTGGGTGTCCTACCTTTGATGGGACGGACTACCCCTACTGAAAGAATAAGATGCGCATGCATCTTGAGGCAATTGACAACGATCTCTGGTACATTGTGGAAAATGGCGTTCCCTCTGTCACTCCTTCCGTGAACGCTGCTGATGTGAAGAGATTCAAGCAACTCGACTCTCAAGCGAAGAATATCATATGTGGCCATCTGAGCAAAGGACAGTACGGGAGAGTGAGTGCTTTGGAGTCTGCAAAGCTTATCTAGGACAGGTTGTCCAGGGTCAACGAAGGAATCTCAACTCACCATGATTCTCGAGTTGACGTTCTTTGCAATCTCTTCAACCACTTCAAAAGACTCGACAATGAGAATGTCCAGCAAACCTTTGATCGCCTCACTGACATTTCAAACGAGCTTCAAGCACTGGGTGCCAATGACATCACCGACCATAAGGTGGTGAAGAAATTGCTGAGGTCACTTGATTCTTCATTCGATACACTGGCACTGATGATTCAAGAACGTGGAGACTACAAGTCACTAGATCCTGCTGATATTCTTGATAGGCTGAACACTCATGAATTCCAACAAGCTGAAAAGAGAGATCTCTACGGGCCAAGCTATGGAAGATCACGCGCACTGAAGGCCAAGGCAGTTTCCTCATCTGAAGGAGAAGATTATGATAGCAGCCTTGGTGACCATGAAGAACTAAGCCAGGAGCTAGCAATGCTCATGAAGAAATTCCATAAATTCTCAAGGCGTGGTCGCTTTGTAAAATCTTCAAAAGGTGATGACACAAGATCAGATTCCTCATCCCGTGATTACAAGAAGAGGACTTGCCACAAATGCAAGAAACCTGGCCACTACATAACTGATTGTCCTCAGTGGGCAAAGGAATCAAAGAAGAAGAAATACAAGGATGATAGTTCAGATGACTTAAAGAAGAAGAAGAATTCTTCAAAGGCCTCATCATCAAAATCTTCAAAGTCTTCATCTCACAAGAAGAGCAGTTCCAAGAAGGCCCGGGCATTCATTGGCAAGAAAATGGACTCTGAAGCTGAATCTGAAGAACATGAGGAAGAGGAGGCATCTGAGGAGTCAGACTCTAGTGTGGCGAGCCTAGCCCTCGCTACTGCTTATGTCAGCAAGTCCATCTTCAACACTGAGGAAAATGGCTTCCCCAACACTGCTGATGACGGCAACAATGACTATGCTCCCACCTATTGCTTCATGGCAAATTGTGCCAAGGTATTCAAATATCCCTCCTCTAAATCAAGTGAGGATGAATCTGATGATAACCTCAAACCCAGCTATTCCAAACTTGCTAATATTGCTGTTAAACAATAAAAGGCGTTGGAAAAGGTTCAAAATATGCTAGACAAAAGCGATGACCTGTTAGGTGAGGAAATGGATCGAACTCAAACACTGACTAATAATCTTCAGCAACTACAGTCTAAGTTTGACAACCTTCAAAGTCGTCATGAAACTCTCTTAGCCGATCATGAGAAGCTTTCTTATGAATTTCTTCAAAGAAAGCAAGATCTTGAGAAGCTAAGGGTGAGTCATGAAGATCTTCAGAAGGAAAATAATTCATTTCTTGCTCAACAGATCAGTTCCGCTCAGGAAGAATTTATTCCACCATGCTTGAAATGCATTGAACGTGAAACTGCTAATTCTTCACCTGAAAGTTCAAATGCTTCTATTGCTGCAAATTCTTCAACTATCTCTGTGGTCACAAATTCCTCATCTGAGGATAACACTAGTATCACTGACGAAAATGTAGGGTTGAAGGAATTGTATGTGACAGGCATGTACAAAAGCCTCAAAGGGCATCAGACTCTTTGTGATGTGCTCAAAAAGCAGATCTTGAACAGGAACCCTAGGAAAGAGGGTATTGCCTTTGAGAGGAAACTAAATGCTGATGGAACCTACTGGAAACCTGAGCAGTATCCCAAAACCTCATGGGTTGCTGTAAAGGGACCTCCCGTAGATCCATCCACTTTATCTGGCTTTACTTGTGAATCCTCATATTCATCTGATGAGTCATTTGACTCCAACTATAAACTGTTCAAAAATTAGAATGCTGAAGTATTTGCTAGATATATTGGAACTAACTGCAGGAATGGTCCCCCTATGAAGAAAATCTGGGTTCCCAAAAGGTGCCTTGAAAGTCTTCAGGTGAATGTCCTCATGACACCACCTGTGAAGAATAGGAACCCCAGATCAAATTCTTCATATGGACCGAAGTCTTCATATGGATCCAAGTCCTCTTATGGATCAAATTCCTCACGTCGATCCAAGTCCTCATATGATCATCATCATGCTAATGCTTCTATTTCGCAGGGAAAATCTAAGAGTTCCGATTATGTGCATTATTCTTCAAATCATTATGTTCATAAGTCCTCGAAGAATTTCTCTGCTTACTCATATTCCTATACTAATCCCTCTCCTGTGAAACGAAGCGCTTTGGCTTCAATGCCACCTTTCTCTTATGGAGCTCGCAGAATGATGAACTCTTTGCCACCCCTCCAGATGTGGGTGGTGAAGAAAAAGAACTAACCTCTTATGCAGGGTCAGGTCTCCAGACGAACTAAATCATCTGAAGAATTTTCTGGAGACCTGAAATGCTTGAAAGGACGCAAGCTAATCATGAAGAAATGATTCATTCATTTCTCACGTCCTCATACTACTATATATACATATGTTGCATTAATTGATGAAATTCTGTCTGATGAAATTGATGTCATATTCTTCACTCTGAAGATATTTGTTCGTAAGATGCACTAATTCATCTGCAGGATGATTTACCCAAAGCTACTGAATGGGTCCTCGACAGTGGATGTACTAATCACATGACTGGTGACAAGAGCTTACTGATGAACACTCCTTTATCTCCATCACATTTGAAGCATATCACCTACGCAGACAAAGGCAAAAGCAAGGTATTGGGTCTAGGTAGGGTTGCAATCTCAAAGGATCGACACATGGACAAAGTCATGCTTGTCGAGTCCCTCGGATTCAACCTCATGTCTGTCTCAATGCTTTGTGATCTTGATATGGTTGTTGTCTTTGGCAAATATCGCTGCTTAGTGCTCATGGAATCTGACAATTCCAAAGTCTTCGAAGGCTTTAGGAGAGGAGACTTGTATATTGTTGATTTCTCTGCAGGACCATAGCCTGCCACTTGTCTACTAGCAAAAGCTTCAGAAGGCTGGCTATGGCATCGACGACTGGGTCATGCTGGCATGAGGAACTTACACACGCTCATGAAGAAAAAGCACGTCATTGGCATTGAGGGTGTCAAATTCCTCAAAGATCATCTTTGTGGTGCTTGTGAGGCTGGAAAGATGGCCAGAGCCAAGCACCCCTCGAAGACTATCATGACTACCTCTCGTCCTTTTGAATTGCTTCATATGGATCTCTTTGGCCCTACTCATTATGCCACACTAACAAATGCAGCATCTCCATATGGCTTTGTCATTGTTGATGATTATTCTCATTACACATAGGTGCATGTCATTACTTACAAAACTGAAGTGCAGGAAGTCTTCAGACGATTTTCCTCAAGGGCTTCGACGAATTTTGGTGTGAAGATCAAGCATATTCGGAGTGACAATGGGACCGAGTTCAAGAATACTGGTCTTGATGACTATCTTGATGAACTTGGTATTACTCATGAGTTATCTGCCCCATACACTCCTCAGCAGAATGGCGTTGTGGAGTGCAAGAACAGGACTCTTGTTGAGATGGCTCGCACCATGCTTGATGAATACAAGACACCTCGTCGCTTCTGGCCTGAGGCAATTGATACTGCATGCCACATCATCAACAAGGTATATCTTCACAAATTCTTCAAGAAGACCTCATATGAACTCCTCACTAACAAGAAACCCAATGTGAGTTATTTCAAAGTCTTCGGTGCTAAATGTTGGATTAGAGATCCCCATCAAAATTCTAAATTTTCACCGAAAGCACATGAGGGTTTTATGCTTGGTTACGGAAAGGACTCGCATACCTACAGAGTCTTCAACACCTATCACCACAAGGTTGTTGAAACTGTAGATGTGCGGTTCGATGAAACTAATGGCTCGCAAAGAGAGCACCTACCTCCTGTGCTAGATGAAATGTCTCCTGAGGAATCCATCAAGCTAAAGGCTACTGAGGATGTTATACCTACTGAAGAATCTGCTGAAGAAGTCATTCCAGATCATGAAGAAAATCATGCTGGTGCATCTGAAGAAAATGTTGTGCCAAATCAAAGTCGTCAACCTGCTCATCCTCGCATTGCAAATGAAGTACAGATTGAAAGAATCATCAACGACATCAACGCACCTGGTCCTCTCACTCGCTTAAAAGCTGCACATTTGTCTAACTTTTGTGGGCATTTTGCTTTCGTCTCTATCACAGAGCCCACCAAAGTAGATGAGGCATTTCTGGAGCCTAAGTGGATTCAAGCGATGCAAGAGGAATTACATCAATTCGAGTTGAACAAGGTGTGGGAGCTTGTCAAGCGACCAGACCCACGCAAGCACAATAGCATCGGCACCAAATGGATCTACCTCAACAAACAAGATGAAAATGGCCTAGTGGTGAGGAACAAGGCTCGTCTTGTAGCTCAAGGCTACACACAGGTTGAAGGAATTGATTTCGATGAAACTTTTGCACCTGTTGCTAGACTTGAGGCTATTCGCATATTGCTTGCCTATGCTAACCATCATAATATCATCTTATATCAAATGTATGTGAAAAGTGCATTCCTCAATGGTAAGCTTAAGGAAGAAGTATATGTTGCTCAATCCCCAGGTTTTGAAGATCCTAAGCATCCTGGTCAAGTCTTCAGACTCAATAAGGCCCTCTATGGCCTCAAGTAGGCCCCTCGGGCGTGGTATGATACTCTGAAGGAATTGCTCATGAAGAAAGGCTTCAAACCCGGTTCACTCGACCCAACTCTTTTCACCAAAACATATGATGATGAATTATTCGTGTGCCAAATATATGTTGATGATATTATTTTTGGCTGTACTAACCAACTTTACAGTGACGAATTTGCTTATATGATGAGTGACGAATATCAAATGTCCATGATGGGAGAATTGAAATTCTTCTTAGGTCTTCAAATTCGTCAACAACGCAATGGCATCTTCATTTCTCAAGAGAAATACCTCAAGGATGTTCTGAGGAAATTTGGTATGCAAGATTGCAAAGGCGTCAAAATCCCTATGCCCACAAATGGCCATCTATGCACCGATGAAAATGGTATAGACTTCGATCAAAAGGTATACTACTCCATGATTGGCTCTTTACTGTATCTATGTGCATCTAGGCCAGATATTATGCTTAGTGTTTGCATGTGTGCCCGTTTTCAAGCTACATCGAAGGAATAACGCCATAAGGCTGTGAAACATATTCTTCGATATCTAGCTCACACTCCAACACTTGGATTATGGTATCCCAAGGGCTCGGCTTTTGATCTCATTGGATATTTTGACTCTGACTATGCTGGTGATCGTGTGGATCGCAAGTCAACATCAGGCACATGCCATTTCCTCGGATGATCTTTAGTATGTTGGTCCTCGAAGAAGCAGAACTGCGTATCACTCTCTACTGCTGAAGCTGAGTACATTGCTGCTGGTTCTTGCTGTGCTCAATTGTTGTGGATGAAGCATACCCTCAAGGACTATGGCATCAATGTGAAGAATGTGCCACTCTACTGTGACAACGAGAGTTCCATCAAGATTGCTCATATCCCAGTTCAGCACTCAAAGACAAAGCACATCCAGATTCGTCATCATTTTCTTCGAGATCATGTGTTGAAGGGCGACATCTCTATTGATCACGTGAAGACTGAAGAACAGCTAGTGGATATCTTCACCAAGCCCTTGGATGAGAAGAGATTTAGCAAGTTGCGGTGTGAGCTAAATATCTTAGAATCTTCGAATGTTCTTTGAAAAGGACACACATCCTAACACTTATGCAAAATTGATGACTTAGATGTGCAACACACGAAGTAACATTTTTCTTCAATCAATGAAGACTAACCCTCTAAGTGTGAAGAAATTAATGAAGAATTTGATTCTCAGAGCCCTACGACAATTGTATGCGGTGTCTGAAATCATCATTCTTATACGGTGGGTCACGCCACCACAAAAGTTGAAAATCTTCAAAATTGAGTTTTTCTTCAATTTTCAAATTCTTCAACTTTCAAATTCTTCAACTTGCAAAGTCTTCAAAAAAATTCGACTTATGTTCTTCATTGACTATATATATATATATATATATATATATATATATATATATATATATATATATATATATATATAATTGAGTTTTTCATGTCCTCAACAGCATTCACTTATTGTTAATTCTTCAAGTTGATTTTCTTCTAAGTGAATGTGATCGGACCCGTTCCCCCTCTATGCTAAACTCAATCCAGTCTGTTCACAAATTCTTCATGTGCGTTCTATTTGAAACCCGTTCAAAGTCTTCACTATGTCCTTGACAGCTGAAGAATTTGCAAACGAAACGTTAAAATTTTCATATCTGAATTTTCGGCTTTTGCCGCCCAAACCGTTCCGCGTCCCGCGATAGGATTAAACTACTCACCCACGATCTACCACGATCTCCATCTCTCTGTACGTGGGTGACACATGTCGCTAGGATGGCAAGGGTGAGGGGCATGTTCGTCCAAATATTTTGGATGGGCGGTTTTTTCACCTTGGCTATAAATAACCCTCGCCCCCCTCACACCTCATTTACTCCGCTCGAACGCCCTCCCTCGCTCGAGCTCTCTGACCTAGCGCCGCCGCTACTCTCCATCGTCGCCGGTGAGGAAGAGCTTCACTGCCTCGACCTCGTCGCCATCGTACTCGCGCCGGCCGCGGAATTCTTCACTCCGCCGCCGCCGTAGCTTTCTCTCACCGCCAAGTTAGGGCGTGGGAGATCTAAACGGACGAACTTCTCCACTTCCACTTCCAGTTCGTCGTGTTCTTCGTCGAGGGTAATTAAAATCTGATTTTACTGCCCTACTTTGATTCTGATGATTTCACAAAATCTTCAAAAGGTGTTTATTCTTCAACTTCCGCATCCTTAAACACCAAGATGCATCTATTCTTGGTTTGTTTCTCTAAGCTATGTTTTTTCTTCAAGATTCCTCAATTGTGTGGATTTTCTAATCTATACAACTCTGGAACCTAAGTCAAGAACGCTTAGTGAAATTCCTCAAGACTCCCCTAGTCAAATTCCTCAAACTTGATTTCTTTTGAAAAATTTCTGAGAACGCATATGACCTCTCCAAATTCTTCGCACCTATACTCTGTTCACAAGTACAAAATGTCTGTTGCTGAATCACTAGGTTCTCATCAACTTAACTCATTTGCAGCGTTCCTCGAAGATAAGTTGCACACTTCTTCAGAAACATCAATTATTCAAAATCCTCAAGTGAAGAAAATGGCTGATGGTAAAAGACCTCAGAAGGGAGGAAAGAGGCCTGAAACAAATACAGCTTTGGAAATTCCTGGAGACATCTATGATGAATACTGTACTCCTGATGAAGCAACTCATGGCAAAGAGACCAAGACTCAGCGCAAAGTGCGCATACAGAGAATTGAGAGAAGATGGGCTAAGGAATGGAGGGAATTGTAAGGGAACGCGACAGAAAACGAAAATTTTTGGTATAGCGACCACGCCCAGACCACTATGGAGACTGCATACAAGGTTTGATCTGATCCGTACCGACTCGAAGCGCAGCGGAAGAAGAGTCGGTGGAGATCGTTGGTGCAGATCCCCGCAGCTAGGATTTACAACCTCCCAACCGCGAGTATGTACTCCCTCGTCGGACAGCCCTTCGGGAGGCGGTCGGACAGTCCCCCGGACGATGTCGCGGACAGCCCTTCGGGAGGACCCTCGAAACTCGAACGGAGACTCGGACAGCCCTTCGGGAGGACACTCGAACAGCCCCTCGGGCAAAAGACCGAAACTACGACCTCTCTACAGGGTTGCACACATACGGTGTCAGCTATCCGGCAGGGCTTCGCCGTCCAGAACTAGTTCCTGCCGGAACCCAGACAGCCTTTCGGCTCTACGAAACTCTTTTCGTGGGAGGGAGAGAAGAAGCCAGATAATGCATGGCATGTGTATGAGAGCAAGGGATGAAGAGATGGCAGCCCCCATCTCCTCTATTTATAGGAAACCCAAGGGGTAGGGTGGTTTTACAAGAAAACCCAAAATGCACATGGATGAAGTCCTTCCACAAGGACCCAAGTGAGAAATCAAGGGACAAGTGGGGGCTCCAAGGAGGAGCCCCATGTGGCCGGCCATCTCTTTGTAGGGGGCCCCCAAGGGGGCCTCATCCATCCATGTCACCCCCAAAAATATCTTGGGACAAATCCCAAAAATAATGGCTTTCCAAAAAATAACCATAAAGCTGATTTTCACTATTCACGACGACATTTTTCAGCGTCCGTTCGAACTGAAAATATTTATGTGGGCTTAGAACATTTCTAGTACCCACTAAAATAATTTTCAATGCGTTCTGGAACAATTCCAGTTTAGTGATTTTCATCTGCGAAAAGCATCTGAAGTGGTTCCGGCAGCTCCGGAACATTTCCGGTTTTTCTTCCAGAAAATTCCCAGAAGTTTCTAGAATGATTATGGCACCCCCCAAGAATTATCAGGCATGTGCCGAAACCATTTTGACTTAATGGTATTCCCTGAAACAACTTTTCAGTTTCACCGAAACTCATCCGGTGTTCTCTCTGCGGAACTTTTCCGCTGTCCGAAACTTTTTCGGTGTCCGAAACTTTTTTCGGTGATTTTCTCTCAGACTCCCTGTCTAGTATTCAGCAGATAGATGACCCTTAAGCGTGTGACCCTATAGGTTCGGTGAAGCATAGACATGACCTGGAACCCCTTCCGATCAATGATCAACATCGGAGCCGTGGACACCCATATTGACCCCTATACCCACACGAATGAATATTCGAGTGAACCTCCAGTTGCCGTGAGCTATTCCTGTTGCTTCGCGATAAGTCACAAAACACCCGAGGTGAGATTTATTGCACCCCCGTGGATCAACAATTTGTCCACTATGCAAGTTACCTCGTTACCGGTTTTGTTCTCTTTTCTCGTTTCCGTGTTTCGGTATCCCAGTGATCAAATCACAAGTTGTCTGGCCAGACGATGATGGATACCGTTTCACCGAGAGGGCCCGAGTATATCTCTCCATCGTCGGAGGAGCAAATCCCAATCTTGAGCTATCTCGTTACTTGCCATACTTTTCCGTGAACCCGTAAGCCGCCGTAATAGCCACCCAGTTACGGATGACGTTTAACAAACCCCAAAGTTCACGAAGCAAGTATGAAGGAACTCGATACTCTCATGGTCTAAGGAATTATGCAAACATTAACTTCCCTGTGTAAAATACCATTAACTTGTGATGAATGTATCTCATAGCATAACATCAATTTGGGTCGATTCAACACAACTGTTCTACCAACAATTTGTGCCCTCAAAATTGCCGGCATAGACATGCCCATGATCAGGAAAACAGGATCATCATGCAATACTCGAGCCAGTCATAGAGGCTTGACCAGGAATACATTTTTCCGTTTATTATCCCACACGTGCACATGAGTTTCCCTCCAAGCCTCGTTTTATTGTAGACTCGAGAATCATTGCAGTTATAGCATGGAACATAAACTTTCATTACAAACCAGGTGATACAAAATAACTGATATTACTGCCTCTAGGGCATATCTCCTACAGACTCCCACTTGCACTAGAGTCATAATCCAGTTACATGGCTTCCCTAACACCAATGGCTATCCGGTGTTGCTCATGCTTTGCTCGTGGTAGGGTTTTGTCATCGGGTCTGACACATTCAGATCCGTGTGAACTTTGCGTACTTTCACTAAACCCTCTTCGACATGATGTCGAATGAGTTTATATTTGCGTTGAATATGTCTTGTCTTATGGTGCGAACTTGGCTCCCTTGCCTGAGCCACGGCGCCACTATTATCACAATAGATCTCCACCGGGTCCAGAGCACTTGGAACCACACCAAGGTCTTCAAGAAATTGCTTGATCCATACCACCTCCTTGGAGGCTTCTGAAGCTGCAACATACTCCGCCTCCGTCATAGAATCCGCCACAGTCTTTTGCTTGGAACTTTTCCAATCAACTGCGCCACCGTTCAACATGAAAACATAGCCTGATTGAGATTTGAAGTCATCTGGGTCAGTCATGAAGCCTGCATCAGTGTAACCACTTACAATGAGCTCTTCATCACCTCCGTACACAAGGAGTAAATCCTTGGTCCGTCTGAGGTACTTAAGAATACCCTTGACTGCGGCCCAGTGTTCCAATCCAGGATCACTTTGGTACCGGCTGCTAACACTTAGCGCATAGGAAACATCCGGTCTTGTACATAGCATGGCATACATAATAGAACCAACTGCCGAGGCACATGGAACATCATTCATTTGTACTCGCTCATCGAGAGTTCAAGGACTCTGATTCTTGCAAAGCACTGTGCCAGGTGACATGGGGAGTAGGCCTTTCTTGGAGTTCTCCATGTTGAACCTTTTCAACACCTTGTCAATGTACGTGCTTTGGCTAAGCGCTATCAGGCGTTTTGATCTATCTCTATAGATTCTGATGCCCAATACATATGCCGCTTCGCCTAAGTCTTTCATTGAAAACCTTTTCTTCAATGAGTCTTTTATTTCACTAAGAAAATTCACGTCATTTCCAATCAAAAATATGTCATCCACATACAAGATTAGAAATGCTTTTGCGCTCCCACTAAACTTCTTGTAAACACAAGATTCTTCGTCATTTCTGATGAAGCCAAACTCTTTGACCACTTCATCAAAACGAATGTTCCAGCTCCTTGACGCTTGCTTCAGACCATAAATGGCTTTCTGAAGTTTGCATACCTTTCCAGCATCCTCATGAATGACAAAACCTTCTGGCTGTATCATGTATACATCCTCTTTGAGGTTTCCATTTAGGAAAGCCGTTTTGACATCCATCTGGCCATATTTCATATCAAAATAAGCAGCAATTGCTAGTAATATCCAAACGACCTAAGCATAGCTACAGGCGAGAAAGTCTCGTCGTAGTCCACTCCTGGAACTGCTTCGAACCCTTTCGCGACAAGTCTAGCTTTGTGGATAGTAATGTACCATCCGCGTCCGTCTTCCTTTTGAAATCCATTTACAACCAATCGGCTTTACGCCTTACTGGAAGTTCTTCCAAGTTCCAACTTGGTTTTCGTACATGGATTCCATTCGGATCTCATGGCTTGTTGCCATTTTTTGAGCTGGGCCCGCCATCGCTTCCTTGTAGTGCGCGGTTCATCGTCTTCAAGATGAAGATTTCATTATGAAACCATCAGGTGGCTGGATAGCCCTACCTATCTGCGCGGTTCTTACAACATTGTCTGAAGTCTCCGACATTCATATGCGACCAACTTCGGCTCGGTTGTAGGTGATAATTAGCGGAATTTCTTCCGGTTCCTTAGCCATATAAACGGTCACCAAAGATTCACTAATCTCATTACGTTGCACTGTCCTCCCACTTAATTCTTTGCGAGAAACTCTTCTCGAGAAAGTGTCCAACTTTTGCGACAAACGTTTTGCCCTCGGACTGTGGGAGAAGGATACCCAAGGTGTTTTTGGGATAACCTACAAAGTAACATTTGTTGCTCTGGGGTCGAGTTTGCTTGGTTGTAAACGTTTTACATAAGCTTCACAACCCCAAAACCTTGAGATGTGACACATTGGGTTTCTTCCCATACATATCCAATGGCGTCGTTTCAACAGACTTAGACGGTGCTCTGTTTAGTGTATAAGCGGAGTAGTAGTGCGTGACCCCAAAAGATATCGGTAGATCTGTAAGAGACATTCATCGACCTTACATGTCCAACAAGGTTCGTTACGTCGTTCCGAGACTCCATTTCTCTATGGAGTTCGGAGCGTAAGCTGTGAAACGGATTCCACGGTCACTCAGATGTTGGCAAAACTCATGACTAAGATCTCGCCTCGCGATCAGACCGCAGAAAACTTAATCTTTTTGTCACGATGTTCTAACCTCATTCGAAATTCTTGAACTTTTCAAAGGTTTCCGACTTATGCTTCATCAAGTAGATATAGCCATACCGATTAAATCATCAGTAAAAGTCACGAAGTAAAAAATACCCACCCCGTGCGGCCGTGTTCATTGGACCACATACATCACTATGTATTATTTCCAACAATTCACCGCCCTTCGGATGACCCGTGACGGCGTCTTGGTCATTTTCCCCATCAGCAGATTCAGCATGTGTAATGATTGAAAATCAAGGGCACGGTAAAAACTCCATCTTTAGGAGTCTTGCATGCTTTCTTTCCGATGTGGCCAAGCCGACAGTGCCACAAGAAAGTGGTGGTGGTATAGCCTTCTTAATGCGTTAGCATTCACGTTAAAGACATCATTTCCACATTCAAGATTTAGTATGAAAAGGCCCCAACAATGGGTGCAAATCCATAAAAACATATCCTTACATTAAAGTGAACAACCATTGTTCTCAGACTTGTACGAATACCCATCGTGTACTAAACATGACCGGAGATAATGTTTACTACACAACAGTGGAACAAAATAACGTTACTTAGTTCGTAAGATAAATCCTGAAGGGAGACTAGAGGGCATAATGCCGACGGCTTTGAGCGCGATCCCAGCGCGTTCCCGACACGCATCACGACTTCATTCTTGCCAGCTTGCGCACCTTCTTGAACGTCCCTGTATCGAGTTGCAAATGTGAGCAACCAATCCTGTATCAAATACCAAGACTTAGATTTCGCTAGCAAGCAAAACGTCAATGAATTAACTTGTTATAACAAGTATACCTTTTTGGTTTTCCGGACTTCTTATCTTCCAGATACTTCTTGCAGTTTCTCTTCCAGTGTCCTGTGCCTTTGCAGTAGAAGCACTCAGTTTCATTCTTGGCTCTACCCTTAGAGTTGCTTTGAGACGCGTCTTACCGGCGCCCTTGCCCTTCTTTGGCTTGCCTTCTTCTTTTTGAAACTAGCGGTTTTATTCACAAGCAAACTTGCTTGCGATTTTTCCACAGTCCTCCTCTTGCAGTTTTAGCATGGCGAGCACCTCTTCCGGTTCCTTCTCCATCCCATCATGTTGTTTAATACAAAACCGTCGTAAGACGGGGGGAGTGAAAGAAAGCAACATGTCAATCGTATGGCCAGGTGGAAGTGGAAATTCCAGGGTTTAGCTTTCAGCATAGCCAATCATTTTGACCACGTGTTCGCCAACTGAACTACCCTCGCCATCTGCATTCCACACATCCTTCATGATATCAAATCGTTTCAGGACTTTGCGGTTTCCTTGTACAGAGCATCCATTCCCGGATCATATCACGGGGTTTCTGGAATTCAAACGTTTTTGAAGGCTGTACACATGCAAGCTAGCATGAGGCACTGCACTAAGTTGTGATCATCATCCTTAGTGGCCCAGACATTTTGTTCATCTTCGGGGCCTCTGCCGCCAGTTTAGCTGGAAGAGCATTTTCAAGCACATACAGTTTCTAGCGCTCCTGAGGACAATCTCAGGTTGCGGACCAGTCCGCATAGTTTGTTTCCAGTCTCGTTTAACTTCTCTTTCTCTAACAACGGGCTAAGTTGAACGCGGTGTTTGCGAGCCATTTATCTACAACGGAAAACACAGATTTCACTTAGACTTTGTTTTTAAAGAAATTTGCACTAGTGAATAAACAGTTTTATTCTAAAGTGCGCTCCACTCAAATCAATACTCTCAAAATTGATTATGAGTGATACAAGACCCCGCATATCCATTCAACGCCATTGAACAAGATGAACACTGAGTGGCGCGAACTTCAATCCGTACAAAATGCCGATCACATCTCTATGTGACTCTTGTTTCATCTTCGATGGGCGTGTTCCGAGTCAGGGAGATCCCTTCCAGAACGTCAAGACAACCAAGTGATCTTGCTGTGAGGTCTCAACTCACCCGCTCACACCATCCTAATCGTTCGTACCCAGGGAGATCTGTGATACCCCGAAAAGTTAGGTGCCGTGATGGTGCTACACTTGGGAGAACACTAACTACTTGATATTTTAAGTGAGAGATCACCCTAATAAAAGCGACTACCGAGCAATCAAGAAGGGTGCATCAAGAGGGATAAACATCTAGCAATTCATAATAGCATGATATGGTATAGCCTCTTCTGACGGAGAGTCCTTCATTTCTTGTCTTCGGCATCGCGTCGGTGTTCACCTTCGCGAAGATTTGCCACCACCTTGTCGATGCACGCATAATATTGCTATCTCCATAGCAAGATAAAATAAATGCATACTTAAGGTTACCACGCAGGTCATTAAAGTGCAATCATATGGCTCCAGCCATCATGCCAAATCATGACACGCAGGTCATGTAATTACATCATATAGTCATCTCATACATAATCAATTGATATGAGCATTGCTATACCACATCACATGCAAAAACACCTGCAAACCAAGTAGACGCCTCTAATCGGTTTATGCAAAAATTTTTTTACGTGCTTCTAAGGTTTTTACTCAAACCGGCAGCTACCACGTTTATCATCAAGTATGATTATTCAGTTGCTTAGATTACCATCTCGGGGTGTATGAAAACACGAGATAATTATCTCGAGCCCCATACTAAACTTTGTCGTACGCATGACCCCCATGCAGATCATATCTGCAATGCCCTTTCATTGCGAATTCATCTTTCTTTTGACTATGGAGAACCCAAAGAACTGATAGCACTTCCATGATCAATCAGGATCACGGATTGCAGAACTTTGTTAAAATTCACCCATGCTCTCGAGATTGAGCAAACGACAAATTCTAGGGAAGCAACAAGAACGTCGGGTAACAGATTTCATCTGGTCACCCATAAATAATTTCAGCAATATTTCTATCTACTCCAAAATTATTTATGCAATACCCATACATCTCCATGTATTCTAGATCGTAACCTGCATCTACACAGACACGCTCTTGATGCCACTGTAAGGGAACGCGACAGAAAACGAAAATTTTCGGTATAGCGAGCACGCCCAGGACCACTATGGAGACTGCATACAAGGTTTGATCTGATCCGTACCACTCGAAGCGCAGCGGAAGAAGAGTCGTGGAGATCGTTGGGGCAGATCCCGCGCTAGGATTTACAACCATCCAACCGCGAGGATGTACTCCCTACGTCGACAGCCCTTCGGATGGCGGTGACAGTCCCCCGACGATGGTCGCGGACAGCCCTTCGGGAGGACCCGAAACTCGAACGGAGACTCGGACCCCTTCGGGAGACACTCGAACAGCCCCTCGGCAAAAGACCAGAACTAGACCTCTTACAGGGTTGCACACATACGGTGTCAGCTATCCGGCAGGGCTTCGCCTTCCAGAACTAGTTTCCTGCCGGAACCAGACAGCCTTTCTGCTCTACGAACTCTTTCGTGGGAGGGAGAGAAGAAGCCAGATAATGCATGGCATTGTGTATGAGAGCAAGGGATGAAGAATGGCAGCCCCCATCTCTTGTCCTTGATTTCTCACTTGGGTCCTTGTGGAAGGACTTCATCCATGTGCATTTTGGGTTTTCTTGTAAAACCACCCTACCCGGGTTTCCTATAAATAGA
>JAAAXO010000378.1:17062-33697 GCA_011799875.1 Thinopyrum elongatum
ATATATATATATATATATGCACTCAGTCTGCACATGGCAACAAGGAAGCTTCAGATGTAAGCAACCCAGTTTTTCCCTACAAGCTACCTGAGAAGCGTACGACACAAGGATCCCGGTGTCTTCCTCAATACGACACATGGACATCTTCCAATGCAAGTTAGCAGCATATGATAATGCATCCCTAGGGTTAGATCCGCAACAGTTGGACCAAAGGCAAAAAAATCAGTCAGGACACAAGCTTGCCTCGGAAATCAAGTGGCCAGCTACACATGTTTCCATAGATATGGTGGACATGCTGCCAAGGTCATATGGGTTACTCATACAATGATGCCAGCTCGGTGAGGATCCGACTTTTGTATGAGCTATGTAAGAAGAAGAGAACGCCAGTTATACACTTCAGTGTGATGACCAACCACCTATGGAGTAAGCCAACCATCTGTGAGCTGTATGGGACACGGATGAACCCTTGCCCATCTTTCTTTAGTGACGGCACGACGCCTGTGTTCTGAGCTGTTTCCGGCCGTCCAGGGTGGATGCCGATTTTTATTTCTCTTGTCAACAATTGTCAATGTTCTGAGCTGCTTTTCGGCCGTCTCGGGCAGCTGTTGAATTTCTCTTCGTAGCAATGACCCTATGCTCTAAGCTGTTTTTCGGCCGTCTTAGGGAGTTGCTACTTTCTTCTTATCGACAATGTCTCATGCTCTGAGCTTCTTTTCAGCCGTCTTGAGTCGGGGTTGAGTTACTCCAGTAATGTCCCATATCTGAGTTGTAAAGACCGTTCTGGTGGCTACTGGTTTATTTGCCAATTTTATTCATGGGTTCAGATGATCATTACCCTACAGCTACAACTTGTAATGTAATAAGCCTGCCGGAATATTGCACCTGACAACACCTAAGGTCACACAGAGAATCAAGAACACTTAAGGCCAAGTCCTTTCAGCAAAGGATCCAGGCAAAGAGAACCATAATGAAGGAGCAAGGTATGCTAATGGTTGCAGGATCAACATGGTACAGATACTCAGAGCAGTCGGGTTCGATACCAGCCACCATGGGTACATACCCACGGGTCTATCCCATTTGCAAGGACCCCATATCGAGTCAACCCGCTCAGTCAGCTATATATTCTCAGAATCGCCAGAAGGGGATATTCAAGCTTCTCAGGTAATACCGAAGTGTCAGCTCAGCAGATCAATTGCACCAATAGTGTTAAAGCATTACACAGCCTACCATCCACATAGAAATGCCAACAGACTGAGTAATCAGAAGAATGACCAACAGTCTCGAAACACATGTCCTCATATGTGGGAATCAGTTAAAGAAGATCCAAGTGAAACAAACCACCCTCAAGTCAGGTAGTCAGACATATGAAATTTAATGGGAACATTATACAAAGGCAAAAAGGAAACCTGAGTTGGAAACGGTTTCCACAAGTGGGAATATTCATGTTTGACCCCTGAGCAACCAAATCTCGAGGACGATATTTCTTTAAGGGGGGTAGGTTTGTAACACCCTGGATTTTGCCCATTTGCTTTTTCTTTCGATTTTGGCCTTGTTTTGCTTTTCTGTGGCTTAGTGGTCTGGAAACCTGGAGAGATCACCTTTGATTCCTCTCCCCATTGGTTTGTCAATCTCAAAATCATCTCAAGACCTCGCCATTTCCATCCTGGACTAATCCCAATATTCTTTTCCTTGGGGATATTCCTTTTTCTATTAAAGGAATAACCCTAATTGCCCTGGGTTGTGAAGCAACCCACATTTCCATCATTCAAAAGATTCCCAAATAATTCTCATAAATTGGTTGGGTCATATCTTCCTCAGATATGTCAAAACCTTCCTTGCCATGTTAAAAAATATTCCACCAATATTCCTTTTCTGATTCTGCCCCAGCTGGCAGTTTGTGAAGCAAGTACCCTTTATATTTTCTTGCTTACTCTCAAACTTTTTGTGCACTCTTTCCCATACATATCATTGCCACATGCCAAAATTCAACTCAAGTGGGCTAGTAAATATTCCTTGGCAAATTTCCAAAGTTTCTGGTTAGCTGGAAGCTTAATGAAGGAAGTACTAGCTAGGAGTATCCAAATGAGTTGAAATTTTTCAAGCACCTTCATCTGATCAAATCATGACTCTCCACCAAGTTTAAACCCTATCCAATCATCTATGTGAGCAGACCATCAAATCTTGGTTTCTGGTCATATTTTTCTGTTGTGAAGCAACTATATTTTATATTGCTTCATAAATGCTGAAAATTTACCAGAGCCTTCTCCTACCCATATTATTCCTCTCCACCAAATTTGGGATCAATCTAGTTAGCCAGTTTTCCTGAGCAATTTTTATTAGATTCTGGTCAGAGAGGATGTCTGTGAAGGAAGTACTATTTTGGCATGTCGAAATGGTATGAAAATTTTACAGAATCTTCATATGACCGAAGAATCAACCTATGCCCATTTTCAGCCTAACGCAACACTTGAGGTGAGTGCCACTTCAAGATTTGCAATTCTGGCCAGTAAGAGCATTTGAACTGCAAGTGCTCTTTATCTCCATCCAATTAGGCTGAAAATTTGCAGAGATAATCACCTTAGCATGTGATCACTCTCTGGCCAAGACCAGCTCTTATCCTCAGCTGAATCTCCCTCACCCCACTCCAAACACCTTGCTGTTGCTTGGTCTCCAAGCTCACATCTGTCATTTCTTGCAGCCACTCCCAGCCAAACCTCGATGAGTCATCTCATTGACCTCTGAGTCACGCAAAAGACAAGGTGTTGGGTCAAAGCATGCACCAGTGGGCATTTTGGCGTGGTGACCACGTGGACGACGGGCAGAACGCGCGCTCTGCGCACTGTACCCTTCGTGAGGTCAACTCCGGCCCTCCCTGGCTTGTCCAAGCATGTCATTTGGCTCCGCAGCACCCATGTACCCCCTCTCCAGGTCTTTCCCTCTTCGATTTCTTCCTCCTCACGCTACGTCAATCGCCGCCGAGGCTCTGTCTCGCTCGTGACCTTTGTTGTTTTCTTCCCCAAGCTCTCCCGAACCTCCCCGACCTCGCCTGAGCCCTCTCCGATCCCCGGCGAAGCTCGTGGATGCCTCTCCCCTCTTCCCCGCAGGTTCCCGAAGACTCCGGGACGCCGGCGCACGTGTCATTGCGGCCGTGCTCGGCCACCCTTGCCGCCTGGCTATTTAAGGGCTCCCGAGCCCCTCCCGACCTCACCATCGCACTCACCGCACTCGACTACCCTTCCCTAGCCACCTGCCCGAGCCGGAAAAGCCCTCCCTGCCGCCCATGGCCTCCATGGCCGCCGCCACCTCGTGCTCAAATTCGAGGAGGCCGAGCCCTCTCTCTCCGTTCTGACCTCACCAGCGTCTTCATTGAGCTCCATTTACCCTCCCCACTACCTCGTTCCATCACCGGAGCCGCCGTCGCCTCGCCCCGAGATCAGCCGGAGGCCGCTTCTACCGGAGTTCACGCTGCCGTGGCCAGAGCCCTTCCCGGCCCCCGTTTCGCTGCGGGATGGATGCGGCGCCGCCCCCTGAGGCCACCGGTGCCCCTGCCTTGGCCGGGGTTGGCCGGAGACAGGAGCTTCGGTCGCCGGCCGCGCCCTGTCCGCCTCCTCTGTCCGCCAACGCCCCCGCAGCTACGGCCTCTCCCCAACACAAGAGGGCCCGTTGTCGGGCGCGGCCTCGTCTTCTCCACCCGCCGGTGGCCGGAGCTCGGCCAGAGTCGGCCTGAGTCGCCGGTCCGGCGTCGGCCTCGCCTCTGCCTCGCCTCCTCTGTTCTGGTCCTCGGGAGGAAGAAGAAGGAGACAGGAGAGGGAGAGAGGTCAGCCGTGGGCCCCGCCTGTAAGCCTCACAGGCGTCGACCCCACCCCGGGCCCGCGCAGTTTTAAGTGGAGACGTATTCTGGAGAATACGTTTTCATCTAAAGAAAGCGTATTTTGAATCTACGTCGGCTGAGAAATCCTTTTCCCGTGTAGAAGAGGTATTTTAGCCGAGTGCGCTTTCTGTTTAGCCGCCAGGGGCCTATCTGTGAATATTTTATTTGTAGATTGGTCCCTATACTTCGAACGGCTATAACTTTTTGATCCTAACTCCGATCGAGGTGAATCCAGCGCCCCCTTCTTCATCTCTTCAAGCCCGTTCCGATGAGGTCACTTTCATAATGTTTACGCTCTATGAAAATGACCCTTTTGCCCTTGCCCGTAAACAGCCCCCTCCGGGAGAGAACTGTTTCCGGCAACTTCTTCCGCGACCTTTCCGCAATTCTTCCCGATGGTTCCTTCACCCCAGGCAAGCCACAACCCTCATCTGCATAATTGCATTGCAATATCATAGTTCAACTAATTATTCTAATAGCAAGTATGATTATTTGTGAGAGGGATTGGATTATGCAATGCCTGAGTAAATTCTTGCATAGGTAACTATCATGCTGCATTGTTAGTGACTAGTAGTTTACCCACTTGATGATGCCATGACATGGTTAGATTAAGAGATTACTGTCTATGATTACTTTGAGTTTCATCCGGCAGTTTGTGGTTATGAATTATTAGCAGTGGCTTAAGCATATCAGTGATTGGATTATTAGTTGGTTGATCTCGATTCACCTGTCCGGGCTTATTTGTGCAACCACATTTGCCGGTATGGGACGGCCTTGACTTGGTCTGATCGCGTGCTCTTTCACCGGTACCTCCAAAGAGGGAGGGTTATGCGTGCGTGCTACCCTGATCAGGTAGACGACAATAACCCTATGAGCCCAGTTGAGTTGTTTGGGATCCCGTCCCCGTTTGGGACAGTTTAGTTTGGCCACGACGGTGGCAGGGTGTCACGAGGTGACATGGGGCCACCCAAGGCTTGACTCCGAGGAAGTGTGATTGCCGGTGGTACGATGGAAGAGTCACGGGTCAGGCGGGTTTCGTTGGAGCAACGCTGGTCCACCCGAATGGGATCACGAGGTCAGTGCTCCATAGTGTGGGTAAAGTGCGCAACCTCTGCAGAGTGTAAAATCTATTCGAATAGCCGCGTCCACGGTATTGGACAGCCCGTCCAGACCTCACTAGGTGGTCAACCATAGTAGTGTTGATAATGATGGAAGAACTTGTCTGAGAATGAAATAGTTGGACATCATGCCAGTGGCAAGTCTTGGTAACAATATCGAGGATTATGGTTGGGTGTTCTTGGAGTGATCACAAGTTGGTCACCAGAATGCAGGGAGAGTAGCCTGTCATTGCTAATTTCAACCATTCCTTCGGCAACAGTAAATCTTGACCTAATCTTGATTTCTATGATGTTGTCTTGCCTTAATGCTGGTGTTTGTTGTGAGCTTGCGAGTACATTCAAAGTAGTCACCTGGCGTGTCATGCCAGTTTGCAGGTCATGCCATGTTTGCTTGTTTGCTTGAAGATGTTGAGATTGCGAGCTAGGATACGCGTTCCAGCCAGAGTCCCTGTGGAGTGGAGTCCATCACCGCCGACGTTGTTCCGCTGCCGAGAGATACTCCGCTTCCTCAGGTTGATCCGCTGTTAGCATAGAGCTATCCTGAGCAGGCGTATTATCGCCGTGCCGATGTAATCATTGTACCCTTGTAACCTTATTCATAGAAATAAAAAGCTGATTTGTTCTATGCCAACAGTGCCATATTCCAGGAGACTTGTCCCTGGGCTGGAATACGGGGCGTTCCGGATTTCTCTGAGCCGGGGTGCCACATGCGTTGGCATCAGAGCAGGTCTCGCTGTAGGATGCTCTAGACCGAGCGCACGTTAGAAAGCGGTAGAATAGAGCTTAGTGGGTTTGCTGCACTTGCTTGTTGCATTTGTTTGCTGCATAGCATGCATATAGACTAGTTATCACTAACGATGGATCTTGTGAGTATAGGTGGCAATCCACTACCTGTACCCTCCAGTTGCATATTGTTCCTTGGTGTTTGGTGTCATCTCCGTCCCAGCGGAGTGATGCCAAGGTGCCTAGTAGTATCGATCCCTTGCAGGGTTGATGCACCGGTACCACACCAATTTATTCTCATCAGCCACTCCTATCGTTTCGGTGATAGACAAGTTCTATCCCAGATCGGGCCATTCCACTAGCCGCTTCGGCAACCCTTACTGATCCTTGTTATCAGAAAAGGACAATGCCTGCAAGCCTTTGTCTCCACCATTAACTCATTCCGCCATCTATTCTTTGGACGTGTATGGTTTTCTTCCGTACGGTTGATGATGATGATGTGGTCGTAACTTCTGTGTTCCAACCCCCGATCACCAAGTTCGTCCTCGTCATCGGTTCCATCCGTGTTAAGCCCGTATTTGGTGTAGTCTTGTTTACACCAATTTTCTTCCACACATTGATTCACTTTCGTGCACATCGCCACAACATGTTAGACCGTAATACCGGAGTTCTTGCGAGATTTGTGTGCCTAAGTAGGAATGCATATTATTGTTGTGGATGGTTGTAGAGTGTGATTTTGCTTGTGTGTAATCTTGCTGCTCTGTGTGCTTTGTTTTAGTCATTTCTTTTGCTTCTTTAGTTGTCCCTTGGTGTTAACTTATTTTCCCCTTAAGGAAGTTGCTCACCGACCCTGAACCCAAAGAGTCAGTAAAGAGACATCCATTTGGAAGCTCAACCCAGCAATATGAAATTTCTCGCTGACTGCCTGATATTGGGAATATTTGGTCTGATTATAAATGATATCCTGGTTGGATTGATTATCAGCATCAAGTATACCTCAGTGTGCAATTTTCACAGTGGCAATGATCAAATCAGCAAGAAGGCAAGATGTGTGCATGATCCACAGTGCATTCCGTGCCGAAGGTATTATTCATATATGCAAGGTTTGAGTCTGCTATGAGTACAATTTGAACACGGCCATGTCTTGGAAGCAAGCCAGAATGTGCTTAGTGTACAAGAAAAAGGATAGCTGAATACTCTGTTTGCATACAACAAGTAACCGACAGCAGTAACCTCAAGATATATATATATATATATATGCACTCAGTCTGCACATGGCAACAAGGAAGCTTCAGATGTAAGCAACCCAGTTTTTCCCTACAAGCTACCTGAGAAGCGTACGATGCAAGGATCCCGGTGTCTTCCTCAATACGACACATGGACATCTTCCAATGCAATTTAGCAGCATATGATAATGCATCCCCAGGGTTAGATCCGCAACAGTTGGACCAAAGGCAAAAAAATCAGTCAGGACACAAGCTTGCCTCGGAAATCAAGTGGCCAGCTACACATGTTTCCATAGATATGGTGGACATGCTGCCAAGGTCATATGGGTTACTCATACAATGATGCCAGCTCGGTGAGGATCCGACTTTTGTATGAGCTACGTAAGAAGAAGAGAACGCCAGTTAAATACTTCAGTGTGATGACCAACCACCTATGGAGTAACCCAACCATCTGTGAGCTGTATGGGACACGGATGAACCCTTGCCCATCTTTCTTTAGTGACGGCACCACGCCTGTGTTCTGAGCTGTTTCCGGCCGTCCGGGGTGGATGCCAATTTTTATTTCTCTTGTCAACAACTGTCCGTGTTCTGAGCTGCTTTTCGGCCGTCTCGGGCAGCTGTTGAATTTCTCTTCGTAGCAATGACCCTATGCTCTGAGCTGTTTTTCGGCCGTCTTAGGGAGTTGCTACTTTCTTCTTATCGACACTGTCTCATGCTCTGAGCTGCTTTACAGCCGTCTTGAGTCGGGGTTGAGTTACTCTTACTCCATCAATGTCCCAATCTGAGTTGTAAAGACCGTTCAGGTGCTACTGGTTTATTTGCCAGTTTTATTCAAGGGTTCAGACGATCGTTACCCTACACTACAACTTGTAATGTATAAGCCTGCCGGAAAGTGCACCTAACAACACCTAAGTCACACGGAGAATCAAGAACACATAAGGCCAATTTCTTTCAGCAAAGGTTACCCGCAAAGAGAACTCATAATGAAGGAAGCAAGGTAGCTGAATGGTTTGCAGATCAACATGGTTCAGAACTCAGAGCATTCGGGTTCGATCCCAGCCACCATGGGTACCTCCCACGGTCTATCCTATCCATTTGCAAGGACCCCTATATCGAGTCATCCCTCTCAGTCAGCTATATATTCTCAGAATCGCCAGAAGGGCTCTTCAAGCTTCTCCAGTAATACCGAATTGTCAGCTCATGCAGGCAATTGCAGCAATAGTGTTAAACAGTACACGTCCTAGCCATCCACAGAATGCAACAGACTGAAGTAATCGAAGAAGCCCACATTCTCAACACATGTCCTCATTGCGGGAATCAGTTAAAGAAGATCCAAGGAAACAACCACCCTCAAGTCAGAGTAGTCAACAGATTGAAATTTAATGGGAACATTATAACAAAGGCTAAAAAGGAACACCTGAGTTGGAAACGGTTTCCACAAGTGGATAATTCATGTTTGACCCCTGAGCAAACCAAATCTCGAGGATAGATTTTCTTAGGGGGGTAGGTTTTTTGTAAAACACCTGGAATTTTGCCATTGCTTTGTTCTCTATCCTTTCGATTTGGCCTAGTTTTGCTTTTCTGTGGCGTAGTGTCTGGAACCTGGAGAGATCACCTTTGATTCCTCTCCCCATGGTTTGTCAATCTCAAAATATCTCAAGACCTCGCATTTCCATCCGGACGAATCCCAAGATTCTTTCCTTGGGGATATTATTCTTTGTCTATTAAGGAATAACCCTAATTGCCCTGTGGTTTGTGAAGCAACCCACATTTCCATCATTCACAAGATTCCCAAATATTCGCTAAATTGTTGGGTCATATCTCCTCAGAATTCAAAACCTTCCTTGCATGTTAAAAATTTCCACCAATATGCCTTTTCTGATTCTGCCCCGCTGGCTTTTTGTTGAGCAAGTACCCTTTATATTTTCTTGCTTACTCTCAACTTGTTTGTGCATCTCTTCCCATACATATCATTGCCCATGCAAAATTTCAACTCAATGGGCTAGTCATATTCCTTGGCAAATTTCCAAAGTTTCTGGTTAGCTGGAAGCTAATGAAGGAATACTAGCTAGAGTATCCAAATGAGTTGAAATTTTTCAAGCACCTTCATCTGATCAAATCATGAACTCTCCACCAAGTTTAAAAAACCCTCTCCCATCATCTAGTAGCATACCATCAAATCTGGTTTCTGGTCATATTTTTCTGTTGTGAAGCACTATATTTTATATTGCTTCATAAATGCGAAAATTTACCAAGGCCTTCTCCTACCCATATTATGCCTCTCCACCAAATTTTTGGATCAATCTAGTTAGCCAGTTTTTCCAGAGCAATTTTTATTAGATTCTCGTCAGAGAGGATGTCTGTGAAGAGTACTATTTTTGGCATGTCGAAAGGGTATGAAAAATTTACAGAATCCTTCATAATGACCAAAGAATCAACCTATCCCATTTTCAGCCTAAGGCACCTGAGGTGAAGTGCCACTTCAAGATTTGCAATTCTGGCCAGTAAGAGCATTTGGAACTGCAAGTGCTCTTTATATCTCCCTCCAATTAGGCTGAAAGATTTGCAGAGATAATCACCTTAGGCATGTGATCACTCGCTGGCCAAGACCAGCTCTTATCCTCAGCTGATCTCCCTCACCCCACTCCAACAACCTGCTGTTGCTTGGCTCCAAGCTCCATCTGTCATTTCTTGCAGCCACTCCTCAGCCAACCTCGTGAGTCTCTCATTGACTCTGAGTCCCGGCAAAAGACATGTGTTGGGTCAAAGCATGCACCAGTGGCATTTGGCGTGGTGACTCACGTGGACGACGGGCAAAACCCAGCGCTCCCTGTCGCACTGTAACCCTTCGTGAGGTCAACTCCGGCCCTCCCTGGCTTGTCCAAGCATGTCATGTTGGTCTCCGCAGCACCCGATGTACCCCCCCTCTCCGGTCTTTCCCTCTTTCGATTTCGTTCCTCCGCACACCCGCCTACGTCAATCCCGCCGCCGATGCTCTGTCTCGCTCGGCCTTTGTTGTTTTCTTCCCCGAGCGCTCCCGAACCTCCCCCCGAAAAAAAACCTCTCCTGGCCCCTCTCCAGCCCTCTCCTGATCCTCGGCGAAGCTCGTGGGATTCCTCTCCCCTCTTCCACCCGCGGTTTCCCGAAGGACTCCGGGACGCCTGCGCACGTGTCCTTTCGCCGTGCTCGTTCCACCCTCGCCGCCTGGCTATTTAAGGGCGCCCGCGCCCTCCCGAACTCACCATCGCACTCACCGCACTCGACTACCCTCCCTATCCACCTGTCCCGATCCGAAAAAGCCTCCCCGCCGCCCATGCCTCCATTGCCCCCGCCACCGCGGTCGTGCTCAAATTCGAGGAGGCGAGCCCTCTCCTCCGTCTGACCTCACCAGCTTCTTTCATTTGAGCTCCATTTACTCTCCCACTACCCTCGTTCCATCACCAGAGCCGCCGTCGCCTCGCCCCGAGATCAGCCGGAGGCCGCTTCCTGCCGGAGTTCACACTCTGCCGTGGCCAGAGCCCTTCCGGCCCCCGTTCGCTGCGGATTGATGCGGCGCCTCCCTGAGGCCACGTGCCCCTCCTTGGCGCGGGGTGTCCGGAGACATGAGTTCGGTCGCCGCCGCTCCCTGTCTGCCTCCTCTGTCGCCAACGCCCCCGTAGCTAGGGCCTCTCCCCACACAACGAGGCCCGTTGTCGGGCGCGCCTCGTCTCTGCACCACGCCGTTGGCCGGATCTCGGCCAGAGTCGGCCTGAGTCGCCGTTCCGGCTCGGCCTCGCCTCTGCCTCGCCTCCTCTGTTCTGGTCTCCTCGGAGAAGAAGAAGGAGACAGAGAGGGAGAGAGGTCAGCGTGGGCCCCCGCCTGTAAGCCCTCAACAGGCGTCGACCACACCCCGGCCCTGCGCAATTTTTAAGTGGGGACTTATTCTTGGAGAATACGTTTTCATCTCAAGAAAAGCGTATTTTGAATCTACTTTCGCTGAGAAATCCTTTTCTTCCCGTGTAGAAGACGTATTTTAATCGAGTGCGCTTTTCTGTTTAGAGCCGCCAGGGCCTATCTGTGAATATTTATTTGTAGATTGGTCCCTGTACTTCGAACGGCTATAACTTTTTGATCCTAACTACTCTCCGATCGAGTGAATCCAGGTGCCCCCCCCTTCTTCAATCTCTTCAAGCCCGTGTCCGATTAGGTCACTTTCATAATGTTTACCTCTGTTAAAAATGATCCCTTTTGCCCGTGGCCCGTAAACAGCCCCTCCGGAGAGAACTGGTTTCCGGCAACTTCTTTCCGCGACTTTTTTCCGCATTCTTCCGATGGTTCCTTCACCACCTCCACCCCAGGCAAGCCACACCCCATCTGCATAATTGCAATGGCAATATCATAGTTCAACTAATTATTCTATATCAAGTATGATTTTTGTGAGAGGGATTGGATTAATGCAATGCCTGAGTAAATTCTTGCAATAGGTTACTCATCATGCTTGGGCCATTGTTAGTGCAAGTAGTTTCTACCCACTGATGATGCCACTGAACATGGTTAGATTTAAGAGAATTACTGCTGGCTTACTTTGAGTTGCATCCGGCAGTTTGTGGTTATGAATTATTAGCATTGGCTTCGCATATCAGTGATGGATTATTAGTTGGTGATCTCGATTCACCTGTCGCTGGCTTATTCGTGCACCACATTTGCCGAGTATGGACGGCCTTGGACTGGTCTTATCGCGTGCTCCTTTCACCGTACAGCTGCGCTCCAAGGGAGGGTATGCTTTCGTGCACCCCTGATCAGGTATAACCCCTATAACCCTGTGAGCCCAGTTTGAGTGTGTTTGGGATCCCCCGTCCCCGTTTGGGCAGTTTAGTTTGGCCAGACGGTTGCAGGGTGTCACTCCGAGGTGACATGGGGCCACCCAAGGCTGACTCCAGGGAGTTGTGATTGCCGTGGTACTATGTAAATCACGGGTCAGGCGGGTTTCTTTGGAGAATGCTGGTCCCACCTCAATTGTGATCAGCAAGGTCAGTGCTCCATAGTGTGGGTAAAAGTGCGCAACTCTGCATAGTGTACAATCTATTCGATAGCCGCTTCCACGGTATTGGACAGCCCGTCCAGACCTCACTAGTTGTTCAACCATAATAGTGTTGATAATGAGGAAGAACTCGCTGAGAATGAAATGTTGACTCAATGCATTGGCAGTCTTGGTACAATATCGAGGATTTGGTTGGGTGTTTCTTGGAGTTAACAATTGGTCACCAGAATGCAGGGAGAGTAGTCGTGTCATTTCTAATTCAACCTTCCGTCGGCAACAGTAAATCCTTTTGACCTAATCTTGAGTTCTATGAATGTTGTCTGGCCTTAATGCTGGTGTTTGTTGTAGCTTGCGAGTACATTCAAATTAGTCACCTGGGTGTCATGCCAGTTTGCAGGTCATGCCAGTTTGCTTGTTTGCTTGAAGATGTTGAGATTGCGAGAGAGCTAGGATACGCTTCCATCCGGATCCCGTGGAGTGGGAGTCCATCACCGCCGACGTTGTGCCGCTGCCGAGAGATACTCCGCTTCCTCCTCAGTTGGATCCGCTGTTATCATAGAGCTAATCCTGATCAGGCGTATTATTGCCGTGCGGATGTAATCATTGTACCCTTGTAACCTCATTCATAGAAATACAAAGCTGTTTGTTCCTATGCCAACAGTGCCATATTCCAGGAGAACTTGTCTGGGCCGGAATCCGGGGCGTCCCGGATTTCTCCTGAGCCGGGTGCCACATGCGTTGGCATCAGAGTCAGGTGTCCGCCGAGGATGTCTCTAGACCGAGCGCACGTAGAAAGCGGGTAGAATATAGCTTAGTGGGTTTTTTGGCCCTTGCTTTTTGCACTTTGTTTGCTGCATAGCATGCATATGACTAGTTTAGCACTAACGATGGTCTGGTGAGTATGGTGGCAAGCCACTACCTGTATCCTCCAGTTGCATATTGTTCCTTGGTGTTTGTTGTCATCTCGTCCCAGCGGAGTGATGCCAAGGTGCCTATTAGTATCGATCCCTTGCAGGTTGATTCCCTGTACCACACTCAATTTATTGCTCATCAGCCACTCCTATCGTTTCAGTGATGACAAGTTTCTTCCCAGATCGGGCCATTCCACTAGCCCGCTTCGGCAAACCCTTACTGATCCTTGTTATCGAGAAAAGGGCATGCCGCAAGCCCTTGTCCTCCACCATTACCTCATTCCGCCATCTATTCTTTTGGACGTGTATGGTTTTCTTTCTTCCGTACGGTTGATGATATGATGTGGTCGTTAACTCTGTGTTCCAACCCCCGATCACACGTTCGTCCTTGGTCATCGGTTCCATCCGTGTTAAGCCTGTATTTTGGTGTAGTCTTGTTTACACCAATTTCTTCCACACATTGATTCACTTTCTTGCACATCACCGCACCACATCATGTTAGACCGTATACCGGAGTTCCGTGCGAGATTTGTGTGCCTAAGTAGGAATGCATATTAAGTGTTGTGGATGGTTGTAAGTGGGATTTTGCTTGTGTGTAATCTCTTTCTGTGTGTGCTTTGTTTTAGTTCCTTTCTTTTGCTCTTTAGTTTTGTCCCTTGGTGTTACCTTAATTTTCCCCTTAAGAAGTTTGCTCACCGACCCTGAACCCAAGATCAGTAAATAGACAGCCATTGGGAACTCAACCCAGCAATATGGAATTTCTCGCTGACTGCCTGAATGGGATATTGGTCTGATTATAAGATATCCTTGTTGATTGATTATCGCATCAAGTATACCTCATGTGCAAGTTTCATAGCGGCCATGACAATCAGCAAGAAGCAAGATGTGTGCATGATCCCAGTGATTCCCTTGCTTAAGGTATGATTCATAGATGCAGGTTTGAGTCTGCTATGGTCAATTTGAACATGGCCATGTCTTGAAGCAAGCCAGAATGTGCTTAGTGTACAAGAAGAGATGCTAATACCTGTTGGCATACAACAAGTAACCGACAGCATAACCTCAAATATATAAATATATATATATATATGCACTATTCGGGCACATGCACAAGGAAGCTTCATATGGTAAGCACCCAGTTTTTCCCTACATCTACCTGAAAGCGTACGATGCAAGGATCCCGGCGTCTTCTTCCTCAATAAGACACATGGACTCTTCCAATGCAGTTAGCACGGCATATGATAATGCATCCCAGGGTTAGATTTCCGCAACAATTGGACAAAGCAAAAATGAAATCAGTCAGGACACAAGCTTGCCGTCGGAAATCAGTGGGCCGCTACACATGTTTTTTCCACAGGTAGATATTGTGGACATGCTGCAAGTCTATGGTTACTCCATACATGATTCCACTCGGTGAGGATCCTACTTTTGTATGAGCTATGTAAGAAGAGAGAACGCCAGTTATACACTTCATTGTGATGACCACCACTATGGAGTAAGCCAACCATCTGTAGCTGTATGGGACACGGATGGCACACTTGCCCATCTTTCTTTAGTGAACGGCACCACGCCTGTGTTCTGAGCTGTTCCGGCCGTCCGGGGTGGATGCCCCGATTTTTATTTCTCTGTCAACAACTGTCCGTGTTCTGAGGCTGCTTTTCGTACCGTCTCGGCACTGTTTAATTTCTCTTCGAGCAATGACCCTATGCTCTGAGCCTGTTTTTGTTTTTCGCCGGCTTAGGGAGTTGCTACTTTTCCTTCTTATCGACATCTGTCTCATGCTTCTGATCCTGCTTTCACAGCCGTTTGAGTCGGGGTTGAGTTCTCCAGTAATGTCCGCAGATCTGATTGTAAAGACCGTTCAGGTGGCTATGGTTTATTTGCCAGTTTTTAATTCACGGGTTCAGACGATCGTTACCCTACAGCTCCACTTGTAATGTCCTAAGCCTGCCGGAATATTGCACCTACACACCTAGGTCACACGTAGAATCAGAACACATCAGGCCAAGGGTTCTTTCAGGCAAGGATCCAGGCAAAAGAACCATAATGAAGGAGCAAGGTATGCTAATGGTTGCCGGATCAGCATGGTAAACAACTCGAGCGTCAGGTTCATACCAGCCACAGGGTCCTACCCACGGTTCTATCCCATTTGCAAGGACCCCATATCGAGTCAACCCGCTCAACAGTCAGCTATATATTCTCAGAATCCGCCAGAAGGGGATATTCAGCTTCGTCAGGTAAATACCGAAGTGTCAGCTCAGTAAGATCAATTGCTCAATAGTGTTAAAAAGCATTACCGGCCTACCATCCACATAGACATGCCAACGACTGAGTAATCAAAGCATGACCACAGTTCTCTTAGCAATGTCCTCATAGGTGGGAATCAGTTTAACAGAAATCCAAGTGAAACAAACCACCCTCAATCAGTAGTCAGACAGATGAAATTTAATGGGAACATTATACAAGGCAAAAAGGAACCGGAGTTGTAACGGTTTTTCCACAGTGGGCATATTCATGTTTTTGACCCCTGAGCAACCAAATCTTGCGAGGACTGAGATTTCTTTAAGGGGGGTAGGTTTGTAACACCCTGGAGTTTGCCCATTTTGCTTTTCTTTCGATTTTGGCCTGGTTTTGCTTTTCTGTCGCTTATTGTCTTGAAACCCTGGAGAGATCACCTTTGTTCCTCTCCCCAGTGCTTGTCCAATCTCAAATCATCTCAAACCTCGCTTTCCATCCTGGATAATCCCAATATTCTTTTTCCTTGGGATATTCCTTTTTCTCTATTAACGGAATAACACTAATTGCCCCTGGGTTGTGAAGGCACAATTTTCCATCACTCAAAAGATTCCCAAATACTTCTCAAAAATTGTTTGGTCATATCTTCTCATATATTCAAAAACTTCCCTTGCCATGTTCAAAAATATTCACCAATTTCCTTTTCTGATCTGCCCCAGCTGGCAGGTTGTGAAGCAAGTACCCTTTATTTTGCTGCTTCTCTCAAACTTTTGTGGTCACTCTTCCCATACATATCATTGCCACTGCCAAAATTCAACTCAATTGGGCTAGTAAATATTCTTGGCAAATTTCCAAAGTTTCTAGTTAGCTGGAAGCTAATGAAGGAAGTACTAGCATAGGAGTATCCAAAGATTGAAATTTTCAAGCCCTTCACCTGATCAAATCATGACTTCCACCAAGTTTAAACCCTATCCAATCCTCTATGTGAGCAGACCATCAATCTTGGTTTCTGGTCATATTTTCCTGTGTGATCTACTATATTTTATATTGCTTGCATAATGCTGAATTTACCAGACCTTCTCCTACCCATTTATTTCCTCTCCACCACATTTGGGATCATCTAGTTAGCCTGTTTTTCCTAAGCAATTTATTAGATCTGGTCAGAGAGGATGTCTGTGAAGGAAGTACTTTTTGGCATGTCGAAATGTTATGAAATTTTCACAGAATCTATCTTCATATGACCAAAGAATCAAACTATGTCCATTTTCTCCCTCAGGCACCCTTAGGTGAGCGCCACTTTCAAGAGTTTGTCAATTCTGGCAATAATAGCATTTGGACTGCAAAGTGCTCTTTTCTCCATCAATTAGGCTGAAAATTTGCCGAGATAATCACCTAGCATGTGATCACTCTCTGGCCAAACCAGCTCTTATCTCCAGCTGAATCTCCCTCCCCCATCCAAACCCATTGTTGTTGCTTGGTCTCCAGCTCACATCTGTATTTCTTCCAGCACTATTCCACCAAACCCTCGATGAGT
>JAAAXO010000379.1:0-43542 GCA_011799875.1 Thinopyrum elongatum
CAATGACGACGATTGCTGGTACCGTCTTCAGCTTGCCCCCTCACGAGATACGTACCCGCCCCAAAAGCGCCCATTGGAGCTGCTCCGCCGCACTGTGAAGTCTTTGTGGGAAAATAAAATCCCTCCTTGCTTTTCTGTAGTTCTTGATTCCCCACCCCCCGCCCGGATTTTGTCCCCTTATGATTTGGTTCGCCCTTCGTTGGCCCCCTGTTCCTGCTCCCCACACACATCCGGCCTGAGCTGCGCCCAAAGACCAGGGTGTTTTCTAGCCACATTGTTCTAGTAGTTGACCCAGTTTTGGGCTGCTGTCTCAGCGTTTCGCGTCTCATCCCCCTTTCCCTCGCCCCCCCCCCCTGCCCCCCACATCCTTCCCGCCTCGCGCTGACTTCTGGTCTTTCGTCATTCTTGCGCTGACACACGCTTGGTCCTCCCCAGCCCCCCTTGCCCCCACCTGGTCCACCTTGGACAGCACCCCCACCACACCCCCGGGTTGCGCTGCTGCGCGCAAAGTACCGTATGTTAAGGATGTTTCCCCTCAGTAAATTCCCCACGAGTAAACGACAACTCCAAAGGTATCACCCAATCCACCCCCCACCACCACCACACATCCGTACGAGCAGGGAAACACCGACCTCCAGGACCAAAATCGACAGATCTTCAGAGACCCAGAACCTCCGGACAAAACAATTCATAATACACCTTGCACTTCCATACGAGATTAAAGGGGTGGTTTGTCAAGCCCTTCACTGTTAATGGTTCATTATGCAAAAAAGGAGGTCGAAGATCTGATCAGAAGATAGATAACTGATATAAAGTATAATATTTATCGCGTTTTATAGATCGGAAAGTCAAATGATTGCAACCACTAAGATAGATAGGAAACAACTATGTATGGAAAATAGAAACTTAAATGATGGAAAATAGACACAAAGTACGTTTAAACCTGTAGGGCATAGGGTTCACTAGAGAGCTTTCTCTCAAGCTAGAAAAATAATACCCCCACCCAACGCAGACTACAGAAAAGCACACAAACACACGCCAAACCAACACACCCCCCCGCGAAACCACATCAATTCGACTGACCCCCACGAGCAAATGATAGAAAAGAGCACAAGTTATGATGATATCTAAGGCCAATGATCATGGAATATAGGCATCACTTCTGTGTCAAGTAGACTGAAACGAACCTGGCATCTATATATTACTCACACATCGACTCAGCTATATTAATGCACAGGCATTAGAGTATTAAGGTTCATTAAAGAACGGAGTAATGGCACCGATAAGTAAGATGACGATGATGCTAGAGGGAGTAGTAACTCAAGCAATAGTGATGAAAACCCCATTTTTTATCCGCGATGGGGCAACAATACAAGTGACGTGCCTTGCTACCAGCTACTGTCAGCTGGGATAAGACACACACAAGATGAACCCAAAGCTAAGCAATGTTCGGTCCCATGTGCAAGAAAAAAAAATACCAATCTAGTTGGCAGTCCCCCCCCACAAATCCGATAGTTCGCAGAAGAGAGGATTGACAAAGATATCAGAGTGCGATGTAATAAAAGCATTAAGAGAAGACTTACCAAATAATATTTAGAGATACGCTGTGATCATATAGATCCACCCTTCCTCGTGATGCTCGGGCCGGCAGAACAACACGCAAAAGTATTAAAATCGAGATAGAGTCCCCGAACATCAAGGAGAAATTGGTATGAGAATCCAAAGAGAGCTAAGAAGCCATATAGTAATAGCTATGGACCCATAGCGGTCTGACGGGGTAAACTACTCACGCCTTGAGGTCGGGACAGGAACACCTAGGGTTGACGTTTGTGTTGTGGTGTGAGACAGCCATCCGTGATCGAACCACCACTCCGGCGGGTGCCGGAAAAGGTCGTTAGCAGGGCTTCCTGGGTACGAAGGTAATATATGCGGCACGGATGTGAGAAAAGTGTGTGGTGCAGTGGATGCCTCTGGTGGTTTGGGGAATATAGGAGAAAAGAATAGTCAGGAGTAGCACGGAGGCGCCCCACAGGGTGAGGGGGGCGCCACCTCCCATGGTGCGCGCCCCACCTTTTTACATCTTGTGGCGCCTCGTGGCGCATTCCGCTTCATCTCAAAGTATCCTGTTTTTGGCTTTGTCCAAGAAAAATCATCGCGAAAGGTTTTCATTCCGTTTGGACTCCGTGTGGTATTTTTTTTGCCGAAAAACGTCAAAAACCAAGGAAAAAAAGAAGACTGGGCACTGGGCTACAGGTTAATAGTGTTAGTCCCAAAAATATATAAAATAGCATATTAACGCATAATAAAACATCAAAAAAAAGATTAACTGTATAATAGATGGAAAACAATTCAAAAATAATAAATAGTTGGGAGACGTGATCGAGAGGAATCCCAAAGCCTAATTCCTGATAAGTCAATAGAGTCAGGGAAATGATTAAAAACAGAATGATGTGATGTGAGAATGATACCCCTGGGTCCTAACATATTTATCCATGTAATTTCTTTATTGTGGCATTGCATGTGTCAGTCCATAAGATTCAGTCAAAAGTTTAATATTGAACATAAAAACAATAATATTCAAGAGCATACTAACAAGGCAATTATGTCTTCTCAAAAGAACATGGCCAAAGAAAGCTTTATCCCTACAAAAGCATATAGTCTGGCAGTATGGCTCAACTTCATCAACCAAATATTCAAATCATGCAAAAACCCCGGATGAAACAAGCCAAGCAATGTTAATACTTTGGACGTTCTCAAACCTTTTCAACGTTCACGCAATACATGAGCGTGAGCCATGGACATAGCATATAGGTGGAATAGATAGGGTGGTGGGAGAAGACCCAAAAAGAGGGGAGATAGTCTCACAGCAACTAGGCGTATCAACGGGCTATGGAGATGCCCATCAATAGATATCAATGTGAGTGAGTACGGATTGCCATGCAACGATGCACAGAGCTATAAGTTTATGAAAGCATCAAAAGGAAGGAATATAAGTGGGGTGCGATCCAAGCTTGTCTGCGTCATATAGACATTAGTGGAAATTGTATGAAGGGACCAGTCGTTGGAATATACAAGCCAAGTTATTATGAAAAAATTCCAAATAGTATAGGAAAGAGTGACAAACATGGAGACTCTCGATCATAGAAGATCATGGTGCGCATTTGAAGCAACAGATGTGGTAAGAGATAAGTAACATGCCCTGTTCTCTTCTTTTTCTCCATTTTTGATTTTACTGGATCCTTGTTTTTGGCCTTTTCTTTCTCCCTTTTTTTTATTTCTTTTTTTTATTCCTCAAATGGGACAATGCTAATAATAATGAAGATCATCACATGTTACTTATAACTGGACATTGACACTGATACTTAGAACAAAAATATGACTCTATATGAATACCGCTACGGCGTTGTACCGGGAGTTCGCAATGAACAAGAAGGTTGACATGTTATGAAAAAATTATGAATTGGGCTTTGCCACAAAATACGATGTCACACTACATGATCATGCAACAGGCAATAGACAATGATGAGGTGATTATAATAAAAGGGAACGGTGGGGAAAGTTGCATGTTCACTAGTATCTCAGAATTATGGCAATAAATTGCCAAATTATAGAGGTTGTGACGTTTGAGGAAGTTGTATTGAGTTGGGTGTATTTTATCGAGAAAGTTGCGCGGGGTTTTACTAGAGAGGCTAGCAATGGTGGGTGAAGGGTGTGGAGAGTAGCGTATAATCAGGGATCAACATTTAGTCATAAAGAACTTCACATATTATTGAAAAAATCTATTAGTTCATCGGACACAAAAGTACTATGCGCATGCTCCTAGGGGGAGGGTAGGATGTGGTTGGAAAAGATCATCGCTCGGTCCTCCGACCGCCACTATAAGAAGGACTATCAAAAAATATCTAATGCTCCAAATCGTTACATAAACGGTTCACCATTACGTGCATGCCTACGGGACTACACCTAAACATTATAAAAACACAATATTCATGGTATCTACCAAATCACCACCACACTCACTAACACTAGAGTCATGACGTTAATACTAACCAGCCCAACTTCAAAAATCATAACCGGCAATCAAATCGATGTTCATCGTATCAATGCACTTGAAGAAAGTTTGATTATATCCCTCTTGATTTGCCTATCATATTAGGAAACTAAATTTAAACCAAAGCACAAATTACCATGCTTTTTAGAGGATCTCAAAATCATTAGTGAGAGTTCATCTAATTCTATATAAATTAAAACCCCGTCGCATGGCTTAGAAAAGTATAAGTGATGAGCACTCGAGACAAAATTGACCTAGTCAAAAGATATAAGTGAAGAACAAAGAGTATTCTAATAAAAATCACATTAATGCGTGTTTCTATCAAAGGTGTGTTACAGCAAGGATGATTGTGGCAAACTAAAAGCAAATACTCAAATCAATAAAAAGCACGCTCCAAGCAAAACACATATCATGTGTGAATAAAAAACTAATAGCCCAAGTAAAGTTACGATATAGACGAAGCGAAAGGAGGGGATGCCTTCCGGGGGACATCCCCAAAGCTTAGGCTCTTGGTGTCCTTGAATATTACTTGGGTGCCTTGGGCTACCCAAGCTAGGGCTCCTTGACCACTCCTATTCCAAGTCCTATGAAATCTTACCCAAAACTTGGAAAAGCTTCCAAAACACAAAACTCAACAGAAAATCTATAAGCTCCGTTAGTATAAGAAAATAAATCACCGCGCTTGGTCACTGTGTGAACTCATTCTTTATTCATATTGGTGTAATATCTACTTTATTCCAACTTTTCCATGGTCTACCCCCCGATATACCCAAGATTCATCAAAATAGCAAACAACACAACGAAAACAGAATCTATCAAAAACGAACAGTCTGCGAAGATCGAATTGTTCTAATACTTATGTAACCTCAAAAAATCTGAAAAAATTAGTAAAACCTAGGGAAATTTATATAAATCTCATGTAAAAAAATTCAGGGTTTTCAATTCTCCAGTGAATTATTAAAAGTTATGACTTGACGCAAAAGTTTCTGTTTTCCGCAAGATCAAATCAACTATCACAGTAAGCCATCCCAAAGGTCTACTTGTGCACAAAACACTAATAAAAATCAAAACCACATAACCAGAGGCTAGATGAATTATGTATTGCAAAACAGAACCAAAAAAGCAATAAAATAAAATAAAATTGGGTTGCCTCCAACAACAAGCGATGTTAACGCCCTTAGGTAGGCATAAAAACACTGAATAGATCTAGGTATTGGCTATCTTTGGTATGCAATCAAGATAAGTAGCTTCATAAATAGATTCATATGGAATTTTAATTTTCTTTTTGGAAGTGTTCCATGCCTTCCTTGACGGAAATGAAATCTATGTTTCCTTCTTTCATATCAATAATTGCCCAATCGTTCTAAGGAAAGGTTCTACCAAGAATAGATAGGACATGTAGGATTGCAATCTATATCAAGAGAAATGAAATGTATGGGCCATAATTCAATTGCAACAATAATAAACATCATTATCCTTATCATAGGTTTATTAATAGTGGAATCCGCAAGATGCAAATGTAGAAGAAACATATCATCCAAATTCACGGAAAACTAACACATCACCATAAAGTTTTTGGAATCGTGGAGGAAAACACTAGACCCAAAGCACAAAGCAGGTAATCTTAGATCATATATTTTAATCTTAAATCTTAATAGTAGGTTCCCACTCATCATAAAGTTTTCTAGGATAGAAACTTCCAACTCAAGCTTTTCTTCAAAAGAGTGCATTATAGATCAACGATATGTTGTAGAAAAACTTTGTTTTGATTATAACTGAGAGAATTCAACAAAGTATTGTGACAAGGAAAATACAATCTATTAAAGAACAATTTATCATAATTAATTCCTTGAAATCCAAAGAGTGGGTTCATTGCTACTTAAAAGTTTTGACCTCTCTCCAATCCCACTTTATCAATTTTTGCTTCTAGATCTAAAAACTCCGAATCATTGGGACGCCTTTTAACTAAAGTTGACTCATCTCCAGTCCCATCTTTATAAAGATTTATATTGGAAAACAAAGATTCAATAGGAAGTCACATCAATCACTTTAAGATCTTCATCATTATTTCACGAAAACTAAAGAAGAACATTTTTTTACAAACCAATCTTTTAGCACGCATCTTGCGGTTTCTTTCTGCACCTCAATGAAGATTCTCAAAGCCTTTAGAGATTCATTGATATCATGCTTGGGTGGAATAGATCTAAGTTTCAAAGAGTCAACATCAAGAGAAATTCTATCCACGTTCCTAGCCAAATCATCAATGTTAAGCAATTTTTATTCAATCAAAGCATTGAAATTCTTTTGTGAACTCATAAACTCTTTAACACTATTCTCAAAATCAGAGGACTACTTATTATAATTTCCATAAGAATTGTTGTAGAATTACCATAATTATTAGAGGAATTATGGAACGGCCTAGGATTAAAATTACCTCTATACGCGTTATTACCAAAATTGTTCCTACCAACAAAATTCACAGCCATAGATTCATGATTATTTTCAATCAAAGTAGACAATGGCATATCATTAGGATCCAAAGAAGCACTCTTGCTAGCAAATAATTTCATAAGCTCATCCATCTTTCCACTCAAAACATTAATCTCTTCAATCGCATGCACTTTTTTACTAGTGGAAGATCTTTCGGTTTGCCATTGAGAATAATTAACCATAATATTATCTAGGAGTTTAGTAGCTTCTCCTAAAGTAATTTCCATAAAAGTACCTCCCGCGGCTGAATCTAAAAGATTTCTAGAAGCAAAATTCAATCTGGCATAAATTTTTTCTATAATCATCCACAAATTCAAACCATGAGTAGGGCAATTTCGTATCATCAATTTCATCCTCTCCCAAGATTGTGCAACATGTTCATGATCAAGTTGCTTAAAATTCATAATATCGTTCCTAAGGAAGATGATCTTAGCGGGAGGAAAATACTTGGAAATAAAAGCATCTTTACACTTATTCCACAAGTATAGGGCATCGCAACAGTTTTCGAGGGTAGAGTATTTAACCCAAATTTATTGATTCGACACAAGGGAAGCCAAAGAATATTCACGAGTATTAGCAGTTGAGTTGTCAATTCAATCACACCTGAAAGACTTAATATCTGCAGCAAAGTGTTTAGTAGCAAAGTAGTATGGAAGTAACGGTAACAGTGGCAAAAGTAACAGTAGCAGTTTTGTAGTAATTGTAACAGTGGCAACGGCAAAGTAACTTAGCAAAGATCAATATGTGAAAAGCTCGTAGGCAATGGATCAGTGATGGATAATTATGTCGGATGGCATTCATCATGCAACAATTATAACCTAGGGCGACACAGAACTAGCTCCAATTCATCAATATAATGTAGGCATGTATTCCGTATATAGTCATACGTGCTTATGGAAAAGAACTTGCATGACATCTTTTGTCCTACCCTCCCGTGGCAGCGGGGTCCTAATTGAAACTAAGGGATATTCAGGCCTCCATTTAATAGAGAACCGGAACAAAGCATTACCACTTAGTGAATACATGAACTTCTCAAACTACGGTAATAACCTGAAAGAATCCCAATTATTGTCACCTTGGGGTATGCGGATCATAACTCGTAATAGGTGTCTACAACTTGCAAGATTGGATCAAGAACACAAATATATTCATGAAAACATAATAGGTTCAGATCTGAAATCCTGGCACTCGGGCACTAGTGACAAGCATTAAGCATAGCAAAGTCATAGCAACATCAATCTCAGAACATAGTGGATAATATGGATCAAACCCTAACAAAACTAACTCGATTACATGATAAATCTCATCCAACCCATCACCTTCCAGCAAGCCTACTAAGGAATTACTCACTCCCGGCGGTGAGCATCATGAAATTGGTGATGGAGGATGGTTGATGATGATGACGGCGTCGATTTCCCCTCTTCGGAGCCCAAAACAGACTCTAGATCTGCCCTCTCGAGGAAGAACAGGGGGTGGCGGTGGCTCCGTTTCGTGAAACGCGATGACCTCTTCTCCTTGATTTTTTTCTCCCTGGATGTGAATATATAGCGTTGGAATTAGGGTCAGAGGAGGTCCAGGGGGCCCACAAGCCTCCTAGGCGCGCCCAGGGGGGCGCCCCTGGCTTGTGGCCAATGGGTGGACCGCCTCTGGGTGATTCTTGCACCAGTATTTTTTATATATTCCAAAAATATTCTCCGTAAATTTTCAGGTCAATCCGAGAACTTTTATATCTGCACAAAAATAACACCATGGCAATTCTGCTGAAAACAGCGTCAGTCCGGGTTAGTTCCATTCAAATCATGCAAATTAGAGTCCAAAACAAGGGCAAAAGAGTTTGGAAAAGTAGATACGATGGAGACGTATCAACTCCCCCAAGCTTAACCCATTGCTTGTCCTCAAGCAATTCAGTTGACAAACTGAAAGTGACAAAGAAAAACTTTTACAAACTCTGTTTGATCTTGTTGTTGTAAATATGTCTAACTGATGTTCAGGTTTTCAGCAAAGGTTATGAACTAACCATATTCACAATAACATTTAGGTCTCACATTTACTCATATCAATGGCATAATCAACTAGCGAGCAATAATAATAAATCTCGGATGACAACACTTTTTCAAAACAATCATGAAACAATATGATATAATGGTATCTCGCTAGCCCTTTCTGAGACCGAAAACATAAATGCAGAGCACCTTTGAAGACCAAGGACTGACTGGACATTGTAATTCATGGCAAAAAAGATCCAGTCACACTCATACTCAACATAAATTAATAACAAAGCATACAAATGACAATGGTGCTCTCTAGCTGGTGCTTTTTATAAGAAAATGATGACTCAACAATAGAAGTAAATAGATAGGCCCTTCACAGAGGGAAGCAGGGATTTGCAGAGGTGCCAGAGCTCGAGCGTTTAAAAAAGGGATAAATATAATTTTGAGCGGTATGCTTTCATTGTCAACATAACAACCAAGAGATCTTGGTATCTTCCATGCTAGATACATTATAGGTGGTTCCCAAATAGAATGGTAAAGTTTTTACTCCCCCTCCACCAACAATCACACTCCATGGCTGATCCGAAACAACGGGTACCGTCCATACCAACAATAGTCCTGGGGGAGTTTTGTTTGAAATTATATTTTGATTTGGTTTAGAGCATGGAACTGGGCATCCCGATTACCAGCCACTTTCTCGTGAGTGACAAGTGAATAAACACTCATCGTGATAATAACCCACCTAGCATGGAGGATACTGACAACCCCCAGTCGCTACATGAGCGATTCGGGCATACAAAACAGATTATCATTTGAAGATTTAGAGTTTGGCACATGCAAATTTACTTGGAACGGCAGGTAAATACCGCATATAGGTAGGTATGGTGGACTCATATGGAACAACTTTGGGTTTAAGGAAGTGGATGCACAAGCAGTGTTCCCGCTTAGTACAAGTGAAGTCTAGCAAAAGATTGAGGAGCGACCAACTAGAGAGCGACAACGGTCATAAACATGCATTGAGATTAACCAACATTGAGTGCAAGCATGAGTAGGATATAAATCACCATGAACATAAATATCGTGGAGGTTATGTTGTTCTTGTTTCAACTACATGCGTGAACATGTGCCAAGTCAAGTCACTTGAATCATTCAAAGGAGGATACCATCCTATCATACTATATCATAACCATTTTAAAATGCATGTTGACACTCAAAACAAACCATTATACACTCCTAGCTAATTAAGCATGGCATGAGTAACTATAATCTCTAATTGTCATTGCAAACATGTTTCATCCATAATAGGCTGAATCAGGAACGATGAGCTAATCATATTTACAAAAACAAAATAGGTCGAGTTCGTACCAACTTTTCTCCATCTCAATCATTTCATCATATATCGTCATTATTACCTTTCACTTGCACGACCGAACGGTGTGAATAATAATAAGAGTGCACGTGCATTGGACTAAGCTGGAATCTGCAACATTTATTCAGAGGAGAAGACAAGGTAATATGGGCTCTCTGTTAGATCAACAATAATGCATATGAGATCCACTCAACATTTTCATCGTGGACTTCTCCTTTCGACCCAAGAGAAAAAGAAAATAATTTCAAAGAAACACACTGAAATATTTTTTTCAAAATTTTGTTTTTCTGAAGAAAGCAAAAACGAAAAAGAGAAAAACTATTTACACGGGAAAGCTCCCAACAAGCAAAAGAAGAATGAGAAATCTTTTTGGGTTTTCTTTTAATACTACAACTAATTAAACTAGAAAGAAACTAGAACTAATTTTTTTTGGATTTTCTCAAAGTTTTTCAAACACACAAGAAGAAAGCGAGAAAAATGAACTAACATGGATAATACAATGGAAAAGTATGAACTCCGACAACTAAAATGAGTGTGTGAACATGAATGTAATGTCGGTGAGAAATACATACTCCCCCAAGCTTAGGCTTTTGGCCTAAGTTAGTCTAGGGCCACGGCTCAAAATAACCCTCTCCTTGATACTCCAAAGGGTCCTGAGGGTTCCACTGGTTGGCGAGCTCCTGTGGCTCCCACTGAAAAACGGGCTCCTGATATGGATCAGGAACTGGTGCTGGCTCAGATGCTGGGGGTTGTGAAATACCCCAAAATTTGTAGATGTCCTCGGGCATAATAGTGTACCTGCCTGAATAAATATCGAACAAAGAGGAAGCAGGCAGATCAATAGTCTCACAAGTACCCTGACTAAATACTAAGTTTTAGAGGAGTCTCCTTTCCTTATCCTTCTTAATAAAATCATGCGCTACCATACTGTTATAGTCCAAATATCTAGTGGGTAGCAGCATCTCCTCGTCCTCACCATGCCTAATAGGTATCTCAAAGCGTCTAGCAAGGCGGGAGGCATAGATACCTCCAAAATGGGACCCTTCGTACGGTTTGTCTTTAATCGATGAGCAACAATGGCGCCCAAACTAAAAGTTCTATCACAATACAAAGCATGGCGCAAAATAGCAAGGTCAGGGGCACTAAGGCCTCCACTCTCCCTAGACCAATCAAACATCTCCCCGCAAATAATGAATAATAGTGTAAAACAGGAAAATGTAAACTAGCCACTCTGGCTTCCGACACCCCTCTCTCTTCTCCCACAGTAGTTTCAGCAATAAAGTCCTCCACATCTCTGGGACGTGGTTCACTGACGCTGCCCTCATAAGGTAATTTGCAAACATTGCAAAAATCATAAAGGGTCATTTTCTTAGGCACATCATATAAGTGAGATTCTACCATAGGAGGATCTTCCCTATAATGAAAGTGAAAATTTTGCACGAAGGTGTTAGTGAGAAGGAGGTATTGGTCACACTTATCGTGGAGGAAGTCGGTGATGTCGGCATTCTCCGCCAAGAAATAGAAATCATCATAAATTCTGGCAGCCCTCAAGAATGTATCACTTGGCCATTCACATGGCCGAACCTCCGCGATGCGAGGAAGGTTATACTTGGGCTTCTTCTTCTCCTCATTCTCATTTTCTTTAGAACCCGACTTGAAGAGCCTCTCAACCATCTCTTCATCATTTCTTTTCTCTGAAAATTTCTGAAATTTTTAGTGACTCAAAATAAAAGCGAACAAAACTCAACAAAATTGATAGCAACTACTCCCACAAGTGCCTAGAGGCTATATCATGCATCAAAACTACTTGGGACCATATAAATTTGACATGCAAGCTCAAGAACAAGGTCACCACAGCAGCAAAAAATTGCAATATATAAAGCACTAGAATAAAAACTAATTGGACCATTGGAGGAGTCACATACCGAAGAACAATCCCCCAAAACAGTTTTGCAAATGGAGCTTTGCACAAGGAGATCGAAAATGGCAGCAAGAAGAGCAAGAACACGAGTTTGAGCAACGGGACGATTTTTTCTGGAGGAAGACAAAGTGGATGGGTGCTGGAATAAGTGAGGGGGACCCACGTGGGACCCACAAGCCACCTAGGCGCGCCTAGGGGGATGGGCGCGCCCTGTGGGCTTGTGGCCCACTGGTGCAGCCCCCTGGTGAGTTCACAGTGCCTAAAATTCTCAAATATTCTAGAAAAAACCATACTAAATTTTTAGGGCATTTGGAGAACTTTTATTTTTGGGTCATTTTTTATTGCACAGATAATTCAGAAAACAGAAAAAATAATGATATTTTTGCTTTATTAATAACAGAAAGTAAAAAGTGGGTACAGGAAGTTGTGTTTACTAAATTCATCCATCTCATGCCCATCAAAAGGAATCCGTTAACAAGGTTGATCAAGTCTTATTAACAAACTTCTTTCGAGTGACATAAAACCAAAGAATTTTTGTATAACACTAGGTTACCTCAACGGGGATACGCATGTCCCCAACAATAAGAATATCATATTTCTTTTTGATAGTAGGAATAGAGAATTTAAAACCTCCAATAGCAATTGTTGAAATTTCTCCAATAGAGTTGATACTATTTACTTGAGGTTGTTTCTTCGGCAAGTGTACCGTATGCTCATTACCATTAAAATGAAAAGTAAAATTGCCCTTGTTGCAATCAATAGCAGCCCCTGCAGTATTCAAAAAGGGTCTACCAAGGATGATCGACATACTGTCGTCCTCGGGCATATCAAGAATAACAAAGTCCGTTAAAATAGTAACATTTGCAACTACGACAGGTGATACGTCTCCAACGTATCTATAACTTTTTATTATTCCCTGTTGTTATATTATCATTTTTGGATGTTTTACAATCATTTTATATCAACTTTATATCATTTTTTGGGACTAACCTATTGACATAGTGCCTAGTGCCAGTTGCTGTTTTCTGCTTGTTTTTTACATCACAGGAAATCAATACCAAACGGAGTCCAAACACAGCGAAACTTTTTGGAGATTTTTTTTGGACCAGAAGACATCCAGTGGGCCAAAGAAGTACCAAAGAGGGGGCCTGAGGGGAGCACAAGACACCGGGGCGCACCTGGGCCCCCAGGCGCGCCCTGGTGGGTTGTACCCATCTCGGAGACCTCCTGCACTGCCTCTTTGCTCTATAAATACCCGAATATTCCAGAAACCCTAGGGGAGTCGACGAAAATCAATTCCAGCCGCCGCAAGTTCCAGAAACCACATATCCAATCTAGACACCATCACGGAGGGGTTCGTCATCTTCATTGGTGCCTCTCCGATGATGCGTGAGTATTTCATTGTAGACCTACGGGTCTGTAGTTAGTAGCTAGATGGCTTTCTCTCTCTCGTTTGATTCTCAATACAATGGTCTCTTGGAGATCTATTAGATGTAACTCTTTTTGCGGTGTGTTTGTTGGGATTCGATGAACTTTGAGTTTATGATCAGATATATGTTTTTATCCATGAAAGTTATTTGAGTCTTCTTTGATCTCTTATATGCATGATTGCTTATAGCCTCGTATTTCTTCTCCGATATTTGGGTTTTGTTTGGCCAACTTGATCTATTTATCTTGCAATGGGAAGAGGTGCTTTGTGATGGGTTCGATCTTACGGTGCTTGATCGCAGTGACAGAAGGGGAAACGACACGTATGTATCATTGCTATTAAGGATAACAAGATGGGGTCTATTTCTACATAAATAGATCTTGTCTACATCATGTCATCGTTCTTATTGCATTACTCCATTTTTCCATGAACTTAATGCACTAGATGCATGCTGGATAGTGGTCGATGTGTGGAGTAATAGTAGTAGATGCAGGCAGGAGTCGGTCTACTAATCTTGGACGTGATGCCTATATAATGATCATTGCCTGGATATCGTCATGATTATTTGAAGTTCTATCAATTGCCGAACAGTAATTTGTTTACCCACCATTTGCTATTTTTCTTGAGAGAAGCCACTAGTGAAACCTACGACCCCCAGGTCTCTTCTTTAATATATTTGCCTTCGCGATCTATTTTTATTTGCTTTTATTTTCAGATCTATTAATCCAAAAATACAAAAAAACCTTGCTGCAATTTTTACTTATTTATTTTATCTCGCGTTCCCGCGAGATCTATTTATCCAATCTACTACAATTTTACCTATCCTTTTACCCGTCAGGGATTGACAACCCCTCTCTTACGTCGGGTTGCAAGTATTTGTTCTTTGTGTGCAGGAGCTGTTTACGTGGTGTTGCGTTGTTCTCCTACTGGTTTGATAACCTTGGTCTCATCACTGAGGGAAATACCTACCGTTGTTGTGCTGCATCATCCCATCCTCTTTAGGGAAATACCGACATAGTTCAAGCAAACATCAACAGGCACATCCTCACAAACACCGATGGGTATGGCAGTTGATTTATCGGCCATTTGCAAAGAGATTTCAATTGGTATCAACTTATTCAAATCAAGTCTTCGATATAAAGAGAAAGGCGTAACACTAACACTGGCTCCCAAATCACATAAAGCGGTTTTAACATAGTTTCTTTTAATGGAGCATGGTATAGTTGGTGTTCCTGGATCTCCTAGTTTCTTTGGTATTCCACCCTTAAATGTGTAATTAGCAAGCATGGTGGAAATTTCAGCTTCTGGTATCTTTCTTTTATTAGTAACAATATCTTTCATATACTTAGCATAAGGAGACATTTTCAGAATATCAGTCAAACGCATACGCAAAAAGACAGGTCTAAGCATTTCAGCAAAGCGCTCAAAATCCTCATCATCCTTTTTCTTGGATGGTTTAGAAGGAAAGGGCATGGGTTTCTGAACCCATGGTTCTCTTTCTTTACCATGTTTCCTAGCAACGAAGTCTCTCTTATCATATCGCTTATTCTTAGGGTGTGGGTTATCAAGATCAACAGCAGATTCTATCTCCACATCATTATCATTACTAGGTTGAGCATCAACATGAACATCATCATTATCATTATTACTAGGTTCATGTTCATCACCAGATTGTGTTTCAGCATCAGAAATAGAAATATCATTTGGATTCTCAGGTGTATCCATAACAGGTTCACTAGAAGCATGAAAAGTCCTATCATCATTCTTTTTCTTTTTAGAGGAACTAGGTGCTTTAGTATTAGTTCTCTGAGAATCTTGCTCAATTCTCTTAGGATGGTCCTCAGAATACAAAGGTTCCTTAGTCATTTTACCACCTCTAGTCATAACCCTAACAGCATGATCATTGTTTTTATTGTTCATCTCATTAAGCAAATCATTTTGTGCCTTAAGGACTTGTTCTACTTGAGTTTTTACCATGGAAGCATGCTTACTAATAAGCTTAAGATCATTAACAGTTCTACACATATTTTCACCCAAGCGTTCAAGCATATAGGCATTACGTCTCAATTGTCTACTAACATATGCATTGAAGTTTTCTTATTTAACAATAAAGTTATCAAATTCATCCAAGCATTGACTAGCAGACTTATTATGAGGAATATCACCTTCATCAAATCTATAGAGAGAATTTACCTCTACTACCTGTGACGGGTTATCAAGACCATATATTTCTTCAATAGGTGGTAAATTCTTAAAATCTTCAGCTTTAATACCCTTTTCTTTCATAGATTTCTTTGCCTCTTGCATATCTTCAGGACTGAGAAATAGAATACCTCTTTTCTTCGGAGTTGGCTTAAGAGGTGGTTCGGGAAGAGTCCAATCATTATCATTGCTCAATATATTATTCAGTAGTACTTCAGCTTGTTCAACAGTTCGTTCCCTGAAAACACAACCAACACAACTATCTAGATGGTCCCTAGAAGCATCGGTTAGTCCATTATAAAAGATATCAAGTATTTCATTTTTCTTGAGAGGATGATCAGGCAAAGCATTAAGTAACTGGAGAAGCCTCCCCCAAGCTTGTGGGAGACTCTCTTCTTCAATTTGCACAAAGTTAAATATTTCCTGTAAAGCAGCTTGTTTCTTATGAGCAGGAAAATATTTTTCAAAGAAGTAATATATCATATCCTGGGGACTACGCACACAACCAAGAGCAAGAGAATTAAACCATATCTTAGCATCACCCTTTAATGAGAAAGGAAACAACTTAGGAATATAGTAATAGCGAATTTTTTCCTCATGAGCAAACAGGGTGGCTATGTCATTTAATTTAGTAAGATGTGCCACAACAGTTTTAGATTCATAACCATGAAAAGGATCAGATTCAACCAAAGTAATTAACTCAGGATCAACAGAGAATTCATAATCCTTATCAGTAACAAAGATAGGCGAAGTAGCAAACTTAGGGTCATATTGCATTCTAGCATTCAAAGATTTTTCTTTCAACTTGACAAGCAATTTCTTAAGATCCTCTCTATCCTTACAAGCAAGAAAGTCCCTAGCTACCTCTCCACGTCAGGGATATCGTGCGACATATGCCAGGGGGTGGCTTATCATGGATGGGGATAAGAGTACGTCGCCGGGCTCTAGAAGCGGGAGTGAGTGAGACCGCATACGCCTGCGAATCTTACCCAGGTTCGGGGCTCTCCTCGGAGATAACACCCCTAGTCCTGCTCTGCAGGGTCTCCGCATGATGACTATGATCAACAAGGTAGCTACAAGCTTGCTCCTTGAGTTGTTTCGGCTAGAGGAGGGAGAAGGGCAAGGCTAGCTCTACTCCTCGCTCTACGTGTGTGTGTGTGGCGTGGGTGCTGAACCGAACGAACTCCTCGGAGATCAACCCCTTTGCATGGGTGAGCCTGGGGGTTTATATAGGCCCATCCCCCAGGGGTACAATGGTAATCCGGCCGGGTGTAGGACCCGGCCGTCAGCGTCTCTGGCTGTCGGCTTCTCCGCCGACCGCTGGGGCTCGCCGCCTGGTGGGCCACGTTGACTGCTTTATGGTGTAGCCTCGCCCTCGATGACGAAGGCTTGATCGAGGGGAACATGGTTATAGTCCTGCCGCCTGACGGGTGCTCGCTGTAGCCATACCCTGTCTCATCTGGTTATTGGTGCACAGACTCCAAGGGGGAGGAAGGCCGCCTGCTAGGAGTCGGTCCTCCCTTGTTGCCGCCTGCTGGAGGTTTGCCGCCTTCTGGTGGCTCGCAGACAGGTAGGGCCCGCCGCCTGCGGGCCGTACCGACCGCCCATCGTGGGAGCGTGGCTCCCTCTGGTGCTAATGACATCATAGACTGTGCGGTAATAGTGCCGCGCTGGGCGGGAGGTGTTCGCCCAATGCACATCTCTGTGGCCATGTCCCATCCTGGATTCTGGGGTGGCAGGCTACACTGCAGCCATGCCTTGTCTTATTGTGGTGATGTGGTGCTGACTTTGAGGGGACGAGGGGCCGCCTGCCAGGAGTCGGCTCCCTCGCGGCCTCCTTCCATGGCCCTGCCGCCTTATAGCAGCCGGCCTCTTGGACCAGCCGGTCCAAGAAGGCGGTTGTGCTCCTGGACGGTGTGAGGGGCGCAGCTAGCCCCGATGTTTCGAAATACCATGGGGGACTGATGAGGCTACCCGTGGTCATTTACTCCAACAGTAGTCCCTGAAGCTGGTAAGGCACCGCGGCTGAAAAAACAAGGAGCCTTAGCAGCTTCCTACTCTGAGTGGTCTGGTAGTTGGGCTTCATCCGCCTCCTGGAGAGGCCGGTTGCCAGGAGCCGGCCATGGCCAGGCCGGCCGCCCCGCGAATTCGAATCGTTGTGCGGAGGCCGGGTAGAGTGCCAGCCGGACGATAGGCTTGCCGCCCGTTGCTCCTTCGCCACGCGGAGCCAGCAGGCCAGGCCGGCCTGCCAGCCCGCGTGCGTGACGAGACGTCGACGTAGGCCTGGGCCCGCCACTACAGGGCCTCGATGCGCGTGCGGATCCGCTGCGGCCGAGGCGGACGGTTGCGCTTTCCACGTGCGGTAAATGCACGCCGTTATGGCGTGGTAACCGCGGGGTCGTGGGGGGAGTGGGCGCAATTAATCTCGTGCCCCCCCACGTCTCGCCCCCTCGGCTTCGCCGCCAGAGGGCTATAAGGAGGGGGAGGAGGGGGGCGGTAGAACGCACGCGTGCCCTCCTCTCCCTTCTCTTTGCTTTTCTCCTTCGTCTTCTTATTGCTGTTGTCGTGGCCTCTCCTCTCGCCGGAGTGCTGCTGCAGCCTGCCGTTGCCGGACCTCCTCGCGCCGCAGCCACCTCACGCCGCTGCCGAGCACGGAGCCCATGGCGCAAAGCGGCCGTGCGGGCGCCTGGGACGGCTCCAATGTCCACGACGGGCACTTGGAGTTCCTCCGCCAGACGCGGCAGCTTCCTCATGCATCGAACGTCAAGGTGCGTGTCCCCCCCGAAAGGCAGATCTCGCCGGCGCCGGAAGGCGACGAGTGTGTCGTCTTCCGGTCGCATTTCCTCCGCGGCTTCGGGCTTCCGATGAGCAGATTCCTTCGCTGTTTCTTGGATTTCTACGGATCCGGGGTCCGCTTCCCAGCTCTCGCCCTGCTGTAGTTGGCCAAATTGTGGCAGAAGTCATACTTCTACGTCGAGAATATCCACTCGACGCGGGACTACGTCAACCTACTGGCCTACGCAGCCGGCCCGCCTGTCGGGCCTCGCACCAACTGGAAGTTTCGGCCGAAGATCCTGTCGGCCGCGTGCTCCACCGCGCTCCTCCGGCTCCAGGAGATGACGACGTCGGAGGGCCTCAAGGCCTCGAACCTGCTGACCACGTTCGTGAAGCACCGAGTGCTGCCCCTTCAAGCCCGGCCTCACCTGATCAGCGTCATGAGTGGGCGCCGGGACCCGTGCCGGATATCCACCAAGGTGATGCCGGACATGGAGGTGGTCCACATGGTGAACTTCTTCTCTGACTGCAAGCTGTCGGAGACGGAGTGGCAGTTTGGCAAGCCGCCGTACAGCCGGGCCAACCCGCCGCCTCCGGTACGTCTCCTTATTCTTTTTTCCTTTGTTCGTTCTGGTTCTTTCTTGCCGCCTGACCAGTCGGCCTTGATGCAGTGCTTCCCGGGCCAGACGGCCACTGACACGCCGGCCCCGGGTCACCAATACATGGTGGACCGGTCGGTGAGTGACGTGGACGACCCTGACTTCGGGGCGGCCGCGTAGGAGGAGGACGACGCCACAGGCGCTGGCGGCGAGGGAGCAGGCGGCTCCTTAGGAGGCGGCCTTGGGGATTGGCCGGATGACGACGAGGAGGACGAAGAGCCGCGCCGTGCCCATGGCGCCGACAGGGCGGGCGCCAGTTCCTTCGCCGCGCCGACTGCAGCAGCCGGTGCGCCGAAGCGCCGGGCCGACATCGGGTTGTTTGGCAGCCGGCTTAAGAAGGCCAAGACCTCGACCGCCGTGACCAAGCGGCAAGAGGACGCCGTGAAGGTGGCCCTCTTCCAGAAAGCCCCAAAGCGTCTCCCGCTGGTGTCCGCGTAAGCGCCTTGTCCTTTCTTGCTTCTTGCTTTGCGTTTGCTTTTCTTCTATCTTTGTGACCTTTTTATTCTCTTCCTCCCTTGGCGTGCAGCGCCCCACTTTTCTTGTCGCGAGCCCCGTCCGGCTCAGTGATCGGGGCGGCGGACAATGTCGCGGGCCCCCGCCGCATGGATCCGCTCGCCGCCCTCCAGGAGGCGACGGAGAAGAATGCGCGGGATGCACGAGAGGAGCGGGAGGCCGCGGCCCGGGAGAAGACGGAGGCCGATGCGGCGGCCAAGGCCCAAGTCGACGTCGCGGCCAAGGAGCAGGCGGACGCGGCCGCCAAGGTGCAGGCGGAGGAGGCGTCCCGCAGCCGGGCTCCAGAGTCCATCGGTCCGCAACCTGCGGAGTCTATGGTGCTGGAGGTCCAGGCTCCGACTGGAGGGGCCAGTGATGACCAGCCGATCCGAGAGTGGGGAGAGGACCCTGTTATCCCGGAGTCAGAGGTGCCCCCACGCACGCTGGCTGCCGACGCCCAGGGCGGTCGTCCCGACGCGCCGCTGGTGCCGCCAGCCAGCGGCGGGTTGGTGGTGGGTCTGACTCCTGCATCCCGTATCCCGATGCGTCGGCGAGCGGGGAGGGCGGCCTCAGCACCGCGGCCGCTGGAGGTCGGGGCCGCTAGCTCGTCGGCCCCTGACGCCAAGGCTACCAGTGCCGCCCCACATGGTTGGACGTCTGGGGGTGGCACGGGTGTTTTGAACACGGCCTCGCAGGAAGTCCTGGCCCGATTCAACGCCCAAGGCGTCGCTCTCCAGCAGTACACGCAGGAGTTCCGGGCGACGCGGGCGGCCGTTCAGGTATGTTTCTTGTTTTCGCTGCTTTGTAATCTTCCGTGGGGGCGCGCCAGCGCACCCACTGGGTGTAGCCCCCGAGTTCCAGGCCGGCTGCTGAGCAGGCGGCTCGGAACTTTAGGTCGAGCTCCGAGTACTAACTCGTTACCTTCTTCTGCTGTCTTTGTTGCAGGATTACCACAACATCTGTGCGGCCGCCTATAACTCTCAGCTCCAGGACCTGACCAAGCGGACCACCGATCTGACGGAGAGCCGAAGTAAGTACTTGGTCTTCTTCCTTGCGGGGGCGCGTCCGCGCACCCGCTGGGTGTAGTCCCCGAGACTCGGGCCGACTTCTGAGCAGTCGGGCCGGATTTCCCAGCAACTACTTTTCATTGGTGTTGATGGTTTTCTTTTTTCTTCGTTTTTGGCAGAGGCCGTCGCAGACCTATGGTAGCGCCTGGGCGAGGCCGAGTCCGCGCTCCATACCAAGGAGCAGGAGCGCAGCCAGGTGGTCTAGGAATGCGACCGCCTGGCAAAGGAGCTGGCGGACCAGGCGGAGCGGCATAAGGCGGAGCTCCAGAAGCTGAAGGAGGAGGAAGACTCCCTCAAGGCCGAGTTCGAGGCTCAACGCTCGAACTGGGCCGAGAAGGAGAGACTCCTGACCGACGGCTATGGCGAGATCGAGGACATGATTGATGGTAAGTTACTTCTTCTTTTGAACAGCCGCCGACTGCTGTAGGAGTTGGCTTCTGGCTTCTAATCTTTGATCTTCTTCTTGTGCAGAATACTTTCCCGGTCACTCCGTCGCCGTCAGCCAGGCCATCGAGGCGCGTCGCGACGTGCGGAGGAAGGCGGGCACGGACATTGCACCCAACGCCCCCCGGAATCTCGGCGAGCAGCTTGTGGCCGTCAAGACGCGCCTGCAGCCGGCTCACAGGATGCTTCGCCGCCTGCAGCGCGCTGGGGCTCAGGTGTTGGCTGCCTTTTGGCCCGATGCTCAAATTCCACGCACCCCCGGTCGGACTGCCGACTGGCTGGAGGTAGCGGTCGGCCGCTTCGAGGCTTGGAAGGGCGCCGTGGCTCGGGCGGGTGCGCGGACGGCCTTGGAGTTCGCCAAGGCATGGTATCCTGGGCTGGACCTAGCCCAGCTGGCCACCTTCCGGCAGGAGGCCCGACCGGAGCTGGCGGCGATGGGCCCTGCGCTTACTCAACGCGTGGCGGCGATTGCCGAGTATGCCGACACCACCGTTTTCATCCCCGAGCTGGACGAGGAAGGCGCTGAGGTGTTGCCCAGCCGGTTCGGGCTGAACCCGGGGGATGCTGGGGACTCGGCGGAAGAGATCGCCTCCAGTGGCAAGGGCGAGGACGAAGAGGACGAGGATGGCGAAGACGACGCACCGGACGACGGAGCAGACAGCTGGCCTCAGCCCGACCAAGCCTCGACCAACGAGCCATGTGCTACCGCACCGACTGCTGCCGGGGGCGATCAGGCCGAGACCCTTCAGTCGGCCGCTCCACCGTCCGGCGCCGTTGCCTCTGCCAACCCGTCGGACCCGCCTGCTGCTTCCCTGGCCTAGATAGCCACGTCATTTTATCTTTTCCTGTTCTTGTAATCTTTTGAACAAGCAAGTAAGTTCGCGCAATTCCACCCGCTGGGGGTGTATTCAAACTTTGTTGAATGCTGGCTAAGAGCTTTTGCTATGCAAATTAACTTTATTCGCACAAGCTGTGCTCTGCCGGGTTCTGACTTGGTCTTGCTTTTCTGTTCTTTTTGGCTTTTTCCTTTGCCGCCTTTCTTTGGCTACCGCCCTGTCAGTCGGACAGCTGCTCTGCGGTCTAGGGCTGGGTCCGGTATTTGGCCGTTTAGGAAGACAAGTACTTTGGCCGTTTAGAACATAGCAAGTCAAGTGAGAAGCCGACCGGCCGGCTGCTCAGCAGCTAGATGGAGGGGCGAGGAGCCGGCTTTGCCTATGTCGATACTTTTTCCTTAGTCATTTTTCGTGTGGACACCGTTTGCTGCCTTTAGCTCTTGCCAGCCGGACAGTCGCTCTGCGAGCTGCGGCTTAAGGAAAGAGAGGGCTTAGATGTCGGGACACTACTTGTCCGACTGCAGGCAGCACCAACGTAGGGCAAGGCGACGAGCCCCCGGGCCGACTGGTCGGACCCGGTGCCGGGCGGAGGATGCATTAACTGTAAAATCTTCGGAGGAGGTTTGCGTTCCATGGGCGCTCTGTTTCCTTGCCGGAATCGTCCCTCTTGCGTGCCCTGGGCTTCTGCGCGTCGATGAGGTAGTAGGAGTCATTGCACAAGGCTTTGCTGATGATGAAGGGCCCTTCCCAAGGGGCCGAGAGCTTGTGCGGGCCGGCTGTTCGCTGGATCAGCCGGAGCACAAGGTCCCCCTCTTGGAAGGATCACGGCTTGACCTTCTGGCTGTGGTAGCGGCGCAGGCCCTGCTGGTAGATAGCGGACCGGCTGAGTGCCAGCAGCCGGCCCTCTTCCAGCAGGTCGACGCCGTCTTCTCGCGCCTCCTTTGCCTCCGCCTCCGTGTACATGGTGACGCGAGGCGAGTCAAACTCGATGTCAGTTGGGATGACGGCCTTGGCCCCGTACACAAGGAAGAAGGGGGTGAAGCCGGTCGATTTGTTCGGCGTGGTCCAGAGACTCCATAGGACAGCCGGCAGCTCTTCGATCCAGCAGCCGCCCGAGCGCTCCAGCGGCTCGACCAGTCGGGGCTTGATGCCGGACAAGATGAGGCCGTTTGCTCGCTCGACTTGGCCGTTTGACTGCGGATGGGCAACGGATGCTAAGTCCAGTCGGATGCCCTGCGTCGTGCAGAAACGGGCCAAGGCACCTTTGGCAAAGTTTGTGACATTGTCGGTGATGATGCTGTGCGGTATGCCGTACCGGACGGTGATATCTGCGATGAAGGTCACCACAGTCGGACCATTCAGCTTCTTAATTGGCTTTGCTTCAATCCATTTGGTGAATTTATCCACGGCGACCAGCAGATGGGTCATGCCGCCGCGTGCTGTTTTGAACGGGCCCACCATGTCCAGCCCCCAGACGGCAAATGGCCAAGTGAGGGGGATGGTCTTGAGTGCAGAAGCCGGCAGATGTTGTTTGGAGCCGAATCTCTGGCACCCTTTGCACTTCTTGACCAAGTCCTTGGCGTCGTCCAAAGCAGTCGGCCAGAAGAATCCATGGCGGAAAGCTTTGGCGACGAGGGATCTGGAGGACGCGTGGTGGCCGCATTCGCCTTGATGGATGTCTCTGAGGATTGCCTTGCCTTTTTCTGGCTCAACGCAGCGTTGGAAAACGCCAGTCATGCTGCGTCTGACAAGCTCTCTGTTCGCTATCGTATATGCTACTGCCCGGCGTTGCACTTGCCGGGCCAAGGTCTCGTCGGTTGGTAGCTCTCTGCTTACCAGGAAGTTGAGGATGGGCTGCGCCCATGATGGTGCTTCGACCACTGTCATCACGGCCACTGGGACCAGGGCGGTTGGGTTGGGAGGAGGCGGGTTGGAGTCGGCCACCGCTTGTTGTGTCATTGAAGTCCCCGGGCCGACTGCTGCAGTCCCCGGGCCGGGTTCTGAAGTCCCCGGGCCGGGTGCGACTGCAGGAGTCCCCGAGCCGCCTGCCATCATCCCCGGGCCGACTACCGCAGTCCCCGAGCCGGGTTCTGAAGTTCCCGGGCCGGGTTCTGAAGTTCCCAGGCCGGGTGCGACTGCAGCAGTCCCCGAACCGCCTGCCGAAGTCCCCCGGCCGGCTGTTGCAGCCCCCGAGTCGGATCCGACTGCTCCGGGAGCAGCCGGCACGAAGATGGACTCTGATTCCGGCGAAGGCTTGATAGACGGCTTGCGGAGGCATTGGAGGGAGACGCCGGCTGGTATCGCTTGGCGGGTGGAGCCAATTTGTGCCAGGGCATCAGCTTGCTTGTTGTCGGCTCATGGCACATGAAGGAACTCGCACCCGTCAAAGTATCCACTGATCTGCTGGACGAGGAAGCGGTAGCTCACCATGTTGGCGTCCTTGGCATCCCAGTCGCCAGATGACTGCTGGACTACCAAGTCCAAGTCACCGTAGCACAGAATCCGGCGGATGCCAATCTCTTTGGCCAGTCGGAGCCCGTGGACGAGTGCCTCGTACTCGGCCACGTTGTTGGAGGCGGCAAAGTGAATTTGCAACGTGTACTTGAGCTTGTCGCCTTTGGGAGAGGTGAGGACGATGCCGGCTCCCAGACCGGTGCGCATCTTTGAGCCATCAAAGTTCATCTGCCAATGGGTAGAATCCGGCGCCGGCGGTAGGTACTGGGTCTCGGCCCAGTCGACGAGGAAGTCGGCCAGCGCTTGGGACTTGATGGCGGTGCGGGGCTGGTAGAGGATGGTGTGGGGAGCTAGCTCGATGGCCCACTTGGCCACCCGGCCTGATGCATATCTGTTGCCCATGATCTCGGCAAGTGGGGCAGTGCAGACGACCATGATGGAGTGCTCTTGAAAGTACTGCTTGAGCTTCTTGGCGGCAAAGTACACGCCATAGCACATCTTCTGGTAGTCGGGGTAATTCTGCTTGGAGGCCGACAGCACTTCACTCAGGTAGTAGACGGGCCTCTGGAACGGCTGCGCCTTGCCATCTTCTGGGCGCTCGACCATGATGATAGTGCTGACCACCCGGCTGGTGGCGACAATGTAGAGGAACATGGGCTCCTTAGCAGCCAGAGCTGCCAGGACAGGTGGCGTAGTTAGCATTTTCTAGAGCTGGAGGAAGGCCTCGTCTGCCTTGTCGTTCCACTCGAAGTGAGTGGTTTTCTTCATTAGCTGGTACAGGGGAAGAGCCTTCTCGCCCAGCCGACTGATGAAACGGTTGAGGGATGCCAAGCACCCGGTGAACTTCTGGACGTCTCGTAGCCGGGTGGGCCTCTCCATCCGCTCGATGGCCTTGATCTTCATAGGGTTGCACTCGATGCCGCGTTCTGAGACAAGAAAACCAAGGAGCTGGCCGGCTGGGACTCCAAAGACACACTTTTCTGGGTTGAGCTTGATTTGAAAACGACGCAGATTGTCGAAGGTCTCCTTGATATCCTCCAGGAGGGTGCCACGCTTCTCCGTCTTCACCACAATGTCGTCTACATAGACGTGGGCATTTCTGCTGAGTTGCTTGAGGAGGCACTTCTGCATGCAACGCTGAAACGTGGCACCGGCATTTCTCAGGCCAAATGTCATGGTCAGGTAACAGAAGGCTCCGAATGGTGTGATGAAGGCGGTCTTCAGCCGATCGGCTGGGTTCAGCTTGATCTAGTGGTAGCCAGAGTAGGCATCCAAAAAACTCAACAGCTCACATCCGACTGTGGAGTCAATCACTTGGTCTATCCGAGGCAGAGCAAACAGATCTTTGGGGCAAGCTTTGTTGAGGCTGGTGTAATCGATGCACATGCGCCACTTGTTGTTCTTCTTCAGTACAAGGACTGGGTTGGCAAGCCATTCTGGAAAGAACACTTCCATGATGAAGCCAGCTACCAGAAGGCGGGCGATCTCTTCACCAACAATTCTTCTTTTCTCCTCCGACAGGCGGCGGAGGGGTTGCTTGACTGGTTTTGCATCCGATCTAACATGTAGCTTGTGCTCGGCGAAATCCGTCAGAACACCCGGCATGTCCTTGGGAGACCATGCGAAGATGTCCCGATTCTCACGGAGGAAATCGACGAGCTCGCTTTCGTATTTACTGTCGAGGTGGGCCCCCACGACAGCGAACCTCTCCGGGTGCTCCGGGTCCAAGGGAATTTTCTTGGTTTCTTTGGCCGGCTGGAAAGAGCCTTGGGTCTCCGACTCCTTGGGATCTGGTGATAAGTTCGGCTGCTTGCCGGCCATGGCCACAACCCGGTCGAGGAGCCGCCTTTCCATAGCGATGACAAGGGACTCGGCCAGCCGACTGCTGGCAGCAGCACACAGGGCCGACTTCTGGTAGTCGCCAGCTACGGTGATAATGCCCTTGGTGCCCGGCATCTTCATCTTCAGGTAGGCGTAGTGCGGCACCGCCATGAACTTGGCCAGAGCAGGCCGGCCAAGGAGCACATGGTAGGGGCTCTCCAGGTCCACCACCTCGAACCAGATTGGCTCGCGGCGGAAGTGATCTTTGTCTCCGAAGAGGACATCTATCTTGATCTTGCCGATTGGAGAGCAGGAAAGGCCAGGTACAATGCCATGGAAGACAGTCCGGCTGGGCTGGAGCTGCTTCTCCTTGACGCACAGCTTCTCCAGGGTGTCACGGTAGAGGATGTTGATGCTGCTACCACCATCTATCAGAACTCGGGAGAAGCGACAGGCTCGCCGCTCCGTTGAAAAGGTGGCATCCAGTACCAGGGCGTAGGAACCCGGGGAAGGCATCACCTCTGGGTGGTCAGCGCAGCTCCAGCTGATGGGCCTCTCGGACAAGTGCATGAACTCTGGGACCTCAGGAGCGACCGTGTTCACCTCGCGGTGCTGCTGACGCCGGCTGTGCCTGTCGTCGGCCACACTGGTGAAGACGACGTAGGCTCCGTGTTTTTCGGGGAATTCATCTTGAATTGCGCCGACGGGGCGGGCCGCCGGCTGCTGAGGAGGCGGAGCCGTCGGGCCAGCAGGCGGAGGGGGCAGTCCTTCGCCTTTGGCAATGCGGGTGAGCCAGTGGCACTTCCGGGTGGTGTGGTTGGATGGCTTCGCACCACTGTGGAACTTGCAGGGAGCATCAAGGGTTTGCTCAAAGGAGAAAGCGGGCAACCAAGCTGGCTTGCCGCCTTTTTGATGCTTGGGGCCGGGCTGCCCTTCCGGCTGTTGGTCTTCAACTGCTACCACCTGCCGGCTGGCGGAAGCCGGCTGCTGGGCCTTGCGTTTTTTGTCGTTCGACTGCTGGCACCGACTGGAGTCGCCAGCAGGCGTCGGAGGGTCCGGAGGGAGCATCTTTCCAGACGCGTCCACTCGGAGCTCCAACTTCATGGAGGAGTCGGTGGTGGCGTACTTGTCCACTATGATTAGCAGCTCGTCGAGCATGGCCGGCTCGTCGCAGAGGAGTCGATGCTTGACTAAGGTGCCCTCTCGGCACCCGGTAGTGAAGTATTCTATGGCTTGCACCTCATGCACCACTTCGCAGGAGTTGCGCAGTTCGGCCCACCGCGTCAAGTACTCGCGGGTGGACTCGATTGGGCCTTGGACGCATAGGGAGAGCTGGCGGGGCTTGGGCGGCCGCTTGTAGGTGCTGGCGAAGTTGCAGATGAAAACTTCGGTAAAGTCCAGCCAGCTGTTGACGCTGTAGGGTTTGAGGCTGTTCAGCCATGTCCGGGCCGTGCCCTGGAGCATGAGCGGAACGTACTTCACGACAACGCGCTTGTTGCCGTTTGCTATGCTGACGGTGGTGGAGTAGTCAACCAGCCAATCCTCCGGCTTCACGAAGCCGTTGTACTTGGGAGTGTCTCGAGGAAGCGAGAACCCTTTGGGGAAGGGCTCATCACGAATGCGGGGGCCGAAACAAGGCGGGTCGATCGCATCTTCTTCTTCTAGCGCCAAGGATCGAGCCAAGCTGTCAATCCGGTAGCGGGTGTCATTTTCTCCGACTCCTTCACGGGGGCCCAGCCGGCCTCTGAGAGTCGGATGCTCAACGGGCGGCGGGGAGGTGCGCCTCTCCCTGCGCGGGGGAGGCGGACGATCGTCCTGCCGTTCTACTGCTCATGGGCGGCCGTCTTGGTCGCGCTTGATGGTGACACGCGTGCGGCTGCGGCTAACAGCCGGCTCTTGGTCTTCTCGGTCGCGGGCGCCGCCTGTAGGCGTCCGGGAGGTCACGCCGTGCTCTCGGCGAGGGGGAAGGTTCCCGGCCTGCAAGCCGGATTCCACCATGCGGCGGCCGGCCTCTTGCTGCGCGGCGGCCGCGTCGATGAGCTGCTGGATGCGCTCCGTCATGCAGCGACGCTCGTCGCCCTCCAGGCGGTCTAGTTCGTCCGCTGCCGGCTGGGCGGCGCGTAAGTTCTCCATTGGCGTGGCGTAGACTGGGCGGTCGGCCCCCAGCATGCTGGCGATGGCCGCGCCGCGCTGCCGAACCGTGCCCGCGCGGCTGGGCTCGTCAGTAGCCGGTGTGCCGCAGACGGCGCGATCGATCTCGCGCTGGTAGGCCTCGGTGAGGCGTCTCATGGCCGCCAACTTGTTGGCGCTGTCGAGGAGTGCGACGCGGCACGCTTCCAGCATTTCGCCGTTCGCACCGGGCGCTACGGGCGTGGACAAGTCCCGCATTGCTGCCTGCAATGGGTCCCGGCCGGCCTCGTCGGAGGCTCCATCGTGGATGATGACCAGCACCTCAGCGACGGTGCTGGTGCCGGAGCTGCCGTCGGCAGAAGGGAGCGGGTCGTTGAAGATCACTACGTCACCTGGGAAGGCATTAGAAGGCGTGGCGTCGGCGCCGATGACCATGTCGACGGGCGGGTTGGAGGAGACAACAGACTCCAGGTCGGAGGCCGGCTCGCTGGTGACATGAAGCTTGCCGAGGGGGTCGACAAGGCAGCTCCTGGAGCTGGCTACGCCTGCGTTGGGAGCGGGCTCGTCGGAGAGGCGGATCCCGCCAATGAGGTCAGCGAGGCAGCTCGCGGCGCAGGTGGCTTCCGCGCCACGCAGTGTGTCGGCGCAAACGCCGTCGGGCGTGCCGGGCTGGCTGCGCTCGCCAGGAAGGAAGAGGGTTCCCGTCCAGAACGTGTTTCCGGACGACGGTGCACCTTGCCCCATGGTGGGTGCCAAATGTCGGGGATATCGTGCGACATATGCCAGGGGTGGCTTATCATGGATGGGGACAAGAGTACGTCGCCGGGCTCTAGAAGCGGGAGAGAGCGAGACCGCATACGCCTGCGAATCTTACCCAGGTTCGGGGCTCTCCTCGAAGATAACACCCCTAGTCCTGCTCCGCGGGGTCTCCGCATGATGACTATGATCAACAAGGTAGCTACAAGCTTGCTCCTTGAGCTGTTTCGGCTAGAGGAGGGAGAAGGGCAAGGCTAGCTCTACTCCTCGCTCTACGTGTGTGTGTGGCGTGGGTGCTGAACCGAACGAACTCCTCGGAGATCAACCCCTTTGCATGGGTGATCCTGGGGGGTTTATATTGGCCTACCCCCCAGGGGTACAATGGTAATCTGGCCGGGTGTAGGACCCGGCCGTCAGCGTCTCTGGCTGCCGGCTTCTCCGCCGACCGCTGGGGCCCGCCGCCTGGTGGGCCACGTTGACTGCTTTGTGCTGTAGCCTCGCCCTTGATGACGAAGGCTTGATCGAGGGGAACATGGTTACAGTCCCGCCGCCTGACGGGTGCTCGCTGTAGCCATACCCCGTCTCATCTGGTTAATGGTGCACAGATTCCAAGGGGGAGGAGGGCCGCCTGCTAGGAGTCGGTCCTCCCTTGTTGCCGCCTGCTGGAGGTTTGCCGCCTTCTGGTGGCTCGCGGACAGGTAGGGCCTGCCGCCTGCGGGCCGTACAGACCGCCCGTTGTGGGAGCGTGGCTCCCTTTGGCGCTAATGATGTCACAGACTATGCGGTAATAGTGCTGCGCTGGGCGGGGGGTGTCCGCCCAATGCACAGCTCTGTGGCCACGTCCCATCCTGGATTTGGGGGTGGCAGGCTGCACTGCAGCCATGCCTTGTCTTGTCGTGGTGATGTGGTGCTGACTTCGAGTGGACGAGGGGCCGCCTGCAAGGAGTCGGCTCCCTCGCGGCCGCCTTCCATGGCCCTGCCGCCTTATAGCAGCCGGCCTCTTGGACCAGCCGGCCCAACAAGGCGATCGTGCTCCCGGACGGTGTGAGGGGCACAACTAGCCCCGATGTTTTGAAATACTATGGGGGACTGATGAGGCTACCCGTGGTCATTTACTCTGACGCTCCATCCATAACATAACCCTCAGGTATAAAAGGAAGTTCATATCTAGGAGGAGAATCATAATCTTCAGTTTCAATAACTTCATCAGTTTCAGTAATTTCATTCTTTCTAACCCTAGCAAGTTGTTTATCAAGAAATTCACCTAGTGGCACAGTATTATCAAGCAAAGCAATAGTATCATCATAAGCATCATGCATAGCAGAAGTAGCATCATCAATTACTTGCGACATATCAGAATTGCTAGCAGGTGGTGGTGTCGCAAGCTTAGTCAAAACAGAAGGTGAATCAAGTGCAGAGCTAGATGGCAGTTCCTTACCTCCCCTCATAGTAGAGGGTTAGATCTTGGTTTTGGAATCTTTCAAATTGTTCATAGTGATCAACAGATATAGATCCCAAGTGACTCAGAGAATAGATCTATGCTCCCCGGCAGCGGCGCCAGAAAAAGGTCTTGATAACCCACAAGTATAGGGGATCGCAACAGTTTTCGAGGGTAGAGTATTCAACCCAAATTTATTGATTCGACACAAGGGGAGCCAAAGAATATTCATGAGTATTAGCAGTTGAGTTGTCAATTCAACCACACCTGAAAGACTTAATATCTGCAGCAAAGTGTTTAGTAGCAAAGTAGTATTGAAGTAACGATAATAGTGGCAAAAGTAACAGTAGCCGTTTTGTAGCAATTGTAATAGTGGCAACGGCAAAGTAACTTAGCAAAGAACAATATGTGAAAAGCTTGTAGGCAATGGATCAGTGATGGATAATTATGTCGAGTGGCATTCATCATGCAACAGTTATAACCTAGGGTGACACAGAACTAGCTCCAATTCATCAATATAATGTAGGCATGTACTCCGTATATAGTCATACGTGCTTATGGAAAAGAACTTGCATGACATCTTTTGTCCTACCCTCCCATGGCAGCGGGGTCCTAATGGAAACTAAGGGATATTAAGGCCTCCTTTTAATAGAGAACTGGAACAAAGCATTAGCACTTAGTGAATACATGAACTCCTTAAATTACAGTAATCACCGGAAAGAATCCCAATTATAGTCACCTTGGGGTATGCGGATCATAACTTGTAATAGGTGTCTACAACTTGCAAGATCGGATCAAGAACACAAATATATTCATGAAAACATAATAGGTTCAGATCTGAAATCATGGCACTCGGGCCCTAGTGACAAGCATTAAGCATAGCAAAGTCATAGCAACAACAATCTCAGAACATAGTGGATACTATGGATCAAACCCTAACAAAACTAACTTGATTACATGATAAATCTCATCCAACCCATCACCTTCCAGCAAGCCTACGAAGGAATTACTCACTCCCAGCAGTGAGCATCATGAAATTGGTGATGGAGGATGGTTGATGATGACGACGGCGTCGATTTCCCCTCTCCGAAGCCCAAAACAGACTCCAGATCTGCCCTCCCGAGGAAGAACAGGAGGTGGCGGCGGCTCCGTATCGTGAAACACGATGAACTCTTCTCCTTGGTTTTTACTCCCCGGATGTGAATATATAGCGTTGGAATTAGGGTCAGAGGAGGTCCAGGGGGCCCACAAGCCTCCTAGGCGCGCCCCCTGGCTTGTGGCCAATGGGTTGACCCCCTCTGGTTGATTCTTGTGCTAGTATTTTTTATATATTCCAAAAATATTCTCCATAAATTTTCAGGTCAATCCGAGAACTTTTATTTCTGCACAAAAATAACACCATGGCAATTCTACTGAAAACAACGTCAGTCCGTATTAGTTCCATTCAAATCATGCAAATTAGAGTCCAAAATAAGGGCAAAAGAGTTTGGAAAAGTAGATACGATGGACACGTATCAAGGTATTACTGTTGTTCCTAAAGATAAAAATGAATTGATCACGCAAAGAATTGTTACATGTTATAGAATGGTTATTGATTTTAGAAAGTTGAACAAAGCTACCTGGAAAGATCATTATCCTCTACCTTTTATTGATCAAATGCGAGAAAGACTATCAAAACATAAACACTTCTCCTTTCTACATGGTTATTCTAGTTTTTCCCAAATACCTGTGTCAAAAGAGGATCAAGAAAAGACTACTTTTACTTGCCCTTTCGGTACCTTTGCATATAGACGCATGCCTTTTGGTTTATGTAATGCACCTGTTACTTTTAAAAGATGTATGACTGCTATATTCTTTGACTTTTGTGAAAAGATTGTTGAGGTTTTCATGGATGATTTCTCCATTTACGGAACTTCTTTTGATGATTACTTAAGCAACCTTGATCGAGTTTTGCAGAGATGTGAAGAAACTAATCTTGTCTTGAATTGGGAGAAGTGCCACTTTATGGTTAATGAAGGTATTGTCTTGGGGCATAAAATTTCCAAAAGAGGTATTGAAGTTGATAAAGCTAAAGTTGATGCTATTGAAAAAATGACGTGTCCTAAAGATATCAAAGGTATAAGAAGTTTCCTTGGTCATGATGGTTTCTATAGGAGGTTTATTAAAGACTTCTCTAAAATTTCTAGGCCTCTCACTAATCTTTCGCAAAAAGATGTTCCATTTGTTTTTTATGATGATCATGTAGAAGCATTTGAAATACTTAAGAAAGCCTTGATTTCTGCACCTATTGTTCAGCCACCTGATTGGAACCTACCCTTTGAAATTATGTGTGATGCTAGTGACTACGCTGTTGGTGCTGTTCTAGGACAAAGAGTTGATAAGAAATTAAATGTTATCCATTATGCTAGTAAAACCCTAGACAGTGCTCAAAGAAATTATGCTACTACTAAAAAAGAACTTTTAGCAGTTGTGTTTGCTTGTGATAAGTTCAGATCTTATATTGTTGATTCCAAAGTAACTGTTCACACCGATCATGCTGCTATTAAATATCTTATGGAAAAGAAGGATGCTAAACCTAGACTTATTAGATGGGTTCGCTTGCTACAAGAATTTGATTTGCATATTATTGATAGAAAGGGAGCTGAGAACCCAGTAGCAGACAACTTGTCTAGGTTAGAAAATGTTCTTGATGACCCACTACCTATTGATGATATCTTTCCTGATGAACAATTAGTTGTCATAAATGCTTCTCGTAGTGCTCCTTGGTATGCTGATTATGCCAATTATATTGTTGCTAAATTTATACCACCTAGTTTCACATACCAACAAAAGAAAAAGTTTTTCTATGATTTAAGACATTACTTCTGGGATGACCCACATCTTTATAAAGAAGGAGTAGATGGTGTTATTAGACGTTGTGTACCTGAGCATGAACAGGAACAGATCCTACGCAAGTGTCACTCCGAGGCCTACGGAGGACAGCATGCTGGTGATAGAACTGCACACAAGGTATTACAATCTGGTTTTTATTGGCCTACTCTCTTCAAAGATGCTCATAAGTTTGTCTTGTCTTGTGATGAATGTCAAAGAATTGGTAATATTAGTAGGCGTCAGGAAATGCCTATGAATTATTCACTTGTTATTGAACCATTTGATGTTTGGGGATTTGATTATATGGGACCTTTTCCTTCCTCTAATGGGTATACACATATTCTGGTTGCTGTTGATTACGTTACTAAGTGGGTAGAAGCTATTCCAACTAGTAGTGTTGATCATAACACTTCCATTAAAATGCTTAAAGAAGTTATTTTCCCAAGGTTTGGAGTCCCTAGATATTTGATGACTGATGGTGGTTCACACTTTATTCATGGTGCTTTCCGTAAATTGCTTGCTAAGTATGATGATAACCATAGAATTGCATGTCCTTATCATCCTAAGTCTAGTGGTCAAGTAGAATTAAGTAATAGAGAAATAAAATTGATCTTGCAAAAGACTGTTAATAGATCCAGGAAGAACTAGTCTAAGAAACTTGATGATGCATTATGGGCTTATAGAACTGCTTATAAAAACCCTATGGGTATGTCTCCGTATAAAATGGTATATGGAAAAGCATGTCACTTACCTCTTGAACTAGAACATAAAGCTTATTGGGCAATTAAAGAGCTCAACTATGATTTCAAACTTGCCGGTGAGAAGAGGTTATTTGACATTAACTCACTTGATGAATGGAGAACCCAAGCCTATGAAAATGCCAAGTTGTTTAAAGAAAAGGTTAAAAGATGGCATGATAAAAGGATACAAAAGCGTGAATCCAATGTTGGTGACCATGTCTTGCTATACAATTCTTGTTTAAGATTTTTTGCAGGAAAACTTCTCTCTAAATGGGAAGGGCCTTACATTATCGAGGAGGTTTATCGTTCCGGTGCCATCAGGATCAACAACGCCGAAGGCACAAACCCGAAGGTGGTAAACGGGCAAAGAATCAAACATTATATCTCAGCACTCCCATAAATGTTGAAACCAATATTATTAATACCATAATGCCGGAGGAGTACATAAGGGAAACTTTCCAGAACGACCCAGAACTCCGAGAAGGAATAGGTATGTGATACGGTAAGTAAACCGACTCCAAAACTTTTCCAGAAGCAATTTTACTCCGTTTCAGAATATTTAAAAAATTAGGAAAATAAGAAGTAGTCCGGAAAGTGCACGAGGAGGCGGCAAGCCGTGGGGGTGCGCCTCCCAGGCTTGTGACCACCTCGTGTGCCCTCTGGACTCCGTTTTCTTGTAGGATACTCCTTTTGGTCGGTAAAAATTCATTATATAATCTCCCAAATGTTTTGACCACCGTACCACGGCAATATCCTCTGTTCTTGTTTCGAGCTGTTTTTCCTGACAGATCTAGATCGCCATGACGTCCCCAAGCGCCCCCAAGGACAAGTTTTTCAAGAAGGTCATCAAACCTTACCTTGCAGAGGTGCTGCAACACCCTCAAACCATCAAGATGCGTGAGGGGGTGCTGCACATCCGTGATGTTCAAGGGCCAAAGAAGACCGGAAGCGTGGAGACCAGGCTCGAAGCGATGGAGCAGCAAGTCTTCAAGTGCCAAGGGATGGTGGAACGTGGACTCAACGCCAATCACTTGATGATTGCTGAATTTATCCATGATAACAAGCTGGACGCCAAGAACATTGGGGAGGCCATCTTCAAGCTTCATGAGAAAATCGAGCATCTCCAAGCCCAGATCTATGACCTGCAAAACCAAAACTGTGAGTATGAGTACAAATTTAAGAGGATGAGTTTGGCTGCAGATTTGAGGATCCCGGAGACTCGTTCATCTTTCTACGATGGTGAACCTATGCCTTGGAAGATGGAGGATAAGCTTCCCACGTCATCAACAACTCCATCATCACCACCTCCGAAGAAAGAGACTTAAATACACGGGTTTAGGGCTTTGCTTTCTTGCTATGATCTAGAGAAAAAGAAATAAAGAATAAAAGAAGTAAAAAAGATTATATAATGATCTTATGGATAGTGATGACTTCACATATAAGAAGAATGTTGATTGAAACTTCTTGTGAGTTGACAAACGTAATTTTGGTCATTGTTGCAATTAAAAGGAAGTAATAAAGAAAGGGAGGTTCACATATAAATATATTATCATGGACATCTTTCATGATTGTGAGCACTCATTAAAACATTATATGCTAAGAAGTTGATGTTGGACAAGGAAGACAACATAATGAGTTATGTTTGCTTATTTCTGAATAGAAGTTATATTGTCATGGATCCTCCAACATGTGACGCTTGCTTCCACCTCATATTAGCCCAAAACTTCCGCACCAAGTAGAGATACTACTTGTGCATCCAAACACCATTAACCCAGTTTTGCCATGAGAGTCCACTATACCTACCTATTGATTGAGTAAGATCCTTCAAGTAAGTTGTCATCGGTGCAAGCAATAAAAATTGCTCCTTTAAATATGTATGATCTATTAGTGTGAGGAAAATAAGTTTTATACGAACTTATGATATGGAAGAAATAAAAGCGATGGACTGCATAATAAAGTTCCTTATCACAAGGGGCAATATAAAGTGACGTTCCTTTGCATTAAGATTTTATGCATCCAATCAAAAAGCGCATGACAACCTCTGCTTCCTTCTACGAAAGGCCTATCTTTTACTTTTTTTTAGTATTTACCCTTATGAAAGAGTCATGGTGATCTTCACCACTTCCTATATTTCGCCTTTTTCTTTTGGCAAGCCTCATGTGTTGGGGAAAGATCTAGATACATATATCCACTCGGATGTAGGTGATCATGAGTTATTATTGTTGACATACCCTTGAGGTAAATAGTTGGGAGGCAAAACTAAAAGCCCCTATCTTTCTCTGTGTCCAATTGAAGCTTTGATCTCATAAGTACCGCGTGAGTGTTAGCAATTATGAAAGACTAAAAGATGATTGAGTATGTGGATTTGCTGAAAAGCTCTTATATTGACTCTTTCCTACATTATGATAAATCGCAATTGCTTCAATGACTGAGATCATAGTTTGTTGGTTCTCGATACAGTTCTTGATTCATACTTTATCTTGTGAACGAATTGTCACTTTAGCATAAGAAATTATATGCCAATATATGTTGCTGTTCTAAAGATGATCATGATGCCTTCATGTCCGTATTTTATTTTATCGACACCTCTATCTCTAAACATGTGGACATGATTATCGATTTCAGCTTTCGCTTGAGGACAAGCGAGGTCTAAGCTTGGGGGAGTTGATACATCCATTTTGCATCATGCTTTTATATTGATATTTATTGCATTATGGGCTGTTATTACACATTATGGTACAATACTTATGCCTTTTCTCTCTTATTTTACAAGATTTACATGAAGAGGGAGAATGCCGGCAGTTGGAATTCTGGATCGGAAAGGAGCAAATCTAAGAGACCTATTCTGCACAAATCCAAAAGTTCTGAAAATTTACGGAGAATTATTTTGGAATATATTAAAAATATTGGGTGAAGAAAATACCAGAGGGGACCCACCAGGAGGCCACAAGCCTGGGGGGCGCGCCCCTAGGGCTTGTGGGCCCCCTGTCAGGCCTCCGGTGCCCCTCTTCTGCTATATGGTGTGTTTTAACCTGGAAAAAAAAATCAGGAGAGAGCTTTCGGGACGAAGCGCCGCCGTCTCGAGGCGGCACTTGGGCAGAACCAATCTAGGGCTCCGGCGGAGCTGTTCTGCCGGGGAAACTTCCCTCCCGGAGGGGGAAATCAAAGCCATCGTCATCACCAATGATCCTCTCATCGAGAGGGGGTCAATCTCCATCAACATCTTCACCAGCACCATCTCCTCTCCAAACCCTAGTTCATCTCTTGTATCCGATCTTTGTCTCAAAACCTCAGATTGGTACCTGTGGGTTGCTAGTAGTGTTGATTACTCTTTGTAGTTGATGCTAGTTGGTTTATTCCGTGGAAGATCATATGTTCAGATCCTTAATAATATTCAATACCCCTTTGATTATGAACATGAATATGCTTTGTGAGTAGTTACTTTTGTTCCTGAGGACATGGGAGAAGTCTTGTTATAAGTAATCATGTGAATTTGGTATTCGTTCGATATTTGGATGAGATGTATGTTGTCTTTCCTCTAGTGGTGTTATGTGAACGTCGAGTACATGACACTTCACCATGATTTGGGCCTAGGGTAAGGCATTGGGAAGTAATAAGTAGATGATGGGTTGCTAGAGTGACAGAAGCTTAAACCCTAGTTTATGTGTTGCTTCGTAAGGGGCTGATTTGGATCCACATGTTTCATGCTATGGTTAGATTTATCTTAATTCTTCTTTCGTAGTTGCGGATGCTTGCGAGAGGGGTTAATCATAAGTGGGAGGCTTGTCCAAGTAAGGATAGCACCCAAGCACCGGTCCACCCACATATCAAATTATCAAAGTAACGAACGCGAATCATATGAGCATGATGAAACCTAACTTGACAATAATTCCCATGTGTCCTCGGGAGCGCTTTGCTTTATATAAGAGTTCGTCCAGGCTTGTCCTTTGCTATAAAAAGGATTGGGCCACCTTGCTGCACCTTTGCTACAATTATTACTTGTTACCCGTTACGAATTATCTTATCACAAAACTACCTTTTACCGATAATTTCAGTGCTTGCAGAGAATACCTTGCCGAAAACCGCTTGTCATTTCCTTCTGCTCCTCGTTGGGTTTGACACTCTTACTTATCGAAAGGACTATGATATATCCCCTATACTTGTGAGTCATCAAACGTTCGGTGTACGTAGAGTCGTATCAGTGGCAGATAGGACTTGAGAGAATATTGATCTTACCTTTAGCTCCTTATGGGTTCGACACTCCATACTTATCACTTCCACCTTTGAAAATTGCTACGATGATTCCTTGCACTTGGGGATTATCATCCGATAACAAAGTGTTTGTTGCCAGGAATGGACACTTTATCGAAAAAGAATTTCTCTCTAAAAAAGTGAGTGGGAGGACAGTACAACTTCATGAGATTAGTGAATCTTCGGCAACCGTTGATAGGGATGAGGAACCGGAAGTAATTCTGCAAATTATCCCCGCAACCAAGCAGGAAGTTGTCGCACCTGATACGGAAACTTTAGACAAGTTTGTAACTGAACCACGTAGATTAGGTAGGGCTATCGAGCCACCTGACTGGTTTCATAACGAAATATTCATCCTTAAAGATGATGAACCTGTGCACTACAAGGAAGCGACGATGGGCCGCAGCTCAAGGGAATGGCACAAAGCCATGAAATCCGAAATGGAATCCATGTACGAAAACCAGGTGTCGAACTTGGTAGAACCTCCAAAAGGCGTAAAGGCCATTGGTTTCAAATGGATTTTCAAAAGAAACACAGATGCGGATGATAACATTATTATCCATAAAAGCTAGACTTATCACGAAAGGGTTCACACAAGTTCAAGGAGTTGACTATGACGAAACTTTCTCGCTCTTAGCTACACTTAAGTCTGTGCAGATACTTTTAGCAATTGTTGCTTATTTTGATTACAAAGTATGTCAGATGGATGTCAAAAGGGTTTTCCTAAATGATATCCTCGATGAGGATGTATAAAAGATACAACCTGAAGGTTTTGTCGATCCAAAGGATGTTAAAAAGGTGTGCAAGCTTCAGATGGCCATTTATGGTCTGAAGCAAGCATCAATGAGCTAGAATATTCATTTTGATGAAGTGGCCAAAGAGTTTGGCTTCATCAGGAATGATGAAAAATCTTGTGCTTACAAGAAGTTTAGTAGGAGTGCAAAAACATTTCTAATCTTATATGTGAATGAAATATTATTGATTGGCAATGATGTGAATTTTCTTAGTGAAATAAAAGAGTCATTGAAGAAGAGTTTTTCAATGAAAGACTTTGGTAAAGCGGCATATATATTGGGCATCAAAATCTATAGAGATAGATCAAGACGCCTGATAGAGCTTAGCCAAATCATGTACATTGACAAGGTATGAAAAAGGTTTAATATGGAGAACGCCAAGAAAGGCTTACTCCCAATGTCACCTGGCATAGTACTCAACCCGAATCAGTATCCTAGAGTCAGCCGCACCAAGGAGGTGGATCCTCCCAGAGTTCCTTTCCTTCTCCACTCCCGAAGTTCCTCACAACCCAATTAAAGGCGGGGTGTACCACTATGAGCCCATGCGGCTATTGCTCCTTGGTACAACCAAGAAGGCGGCCCACTACGACCAACTAGAACCTTTCAGATGGTTTCAAAACCTTTTTGAACCTTTCGGGGTACCTCCAGGACATTCTCGATCTCACCGGAACACTTCTGGGACCGTCAGAACATTTTCGGTTTCATCCTATACATTTCCGATGCATTTCTCTCTTACTCTTAACACTTCCCAGTTATCTATCAAACTGTTACTCGTTAAGCGTGTGTCCCTACATGTTCGATAATATGTGGACATGACTCGGAACACCTTCTGGTCTATAATCAAAAGTGGAGTCTAGACACCAATATTGATTCTCATATACACACGTAGATATTTATCGAGTGAACCTTTTGTTTACATACACATTTTCATGTTTCATAGTACTTAACAAAACACGAGGTGAGACTTTTACCGGTATCCTTGTGAAGCAATTACTTGACCGCAATAGCAAGATATCCTCATCCTGGTTTTGTTCTCTTTTCTCGTTTTCGTATTCCGGTATCACCGTGATCACATAAACTGTGTGTCTAGACGATGATGTATACCGTAATATTTAGTGGACCCAGGGAGTACCTATTCATTGTTGGAGAGAAATCTCATTCTTGGACTATCGTGTCCTTAGACATTTTTTTCGATGTACCCGAAAGTTAACGTTATGATCACCCTGTTACTGATAACTTTTGGCAACCCCAAATTAACCGTCTGATATGAAGGTACCCGGCATTCTCATGGTCTAAAGATGTGATGTGAGTATACATTAACACTTGACATAATAATATTGATAACAACTTCACAACGAGATCTCGTACTATATCATTAGTTGGGTCTAACACATTGTTCTGCCAACATTAAGTTCTCATTATTGGCGGCATCCTTGTTACTTTAACAATGACCATAATCAAAGAAACTAGATTATCTGCAATACATGAGCTATTCTAAGAAGCAATACTATGGATTTAGTTGGTGTTTATCTTTCCAACCATGAAACTGGATTTTCGTCTGAATCTCATATTCTGAAACCATAAAAGTTATAGTGCAGAAATGTAAACTTAACTATGAAGGCGAAAATAAATAATAATATTTTATTATTGCCTATAGGGCATATGTCCAGCCGATTTGGTGGACGGCGCTGGATTTGCTCTTCGTTCGTGATTGCCTTGAGTCTTTTGCCCAAAACAGCCTGCAACCTTATATTTGGAGAAGAGGTATGTGGGAATCTTCAATGCGGATAATCAAATGGAAATCACCAAATATCTGCGGACAGCCGACCAGACATCGACCATCCAACGCATTTCATCAAATAAAAACAAACATGGACTTGTTTTTCACATCAGAAAACTGGACACCGAGCTTAATAAAATTTTAAAACTAAAGAAATACTCCTCCACGTCGTAGGTGACGTCAACGACCCCCACACTAGAGCAGCCGGCCTCATTGTCGTTGGCGGCCAGCGCCAACCAGCCAGAGCCGCCAACAGGTGTCGTTTTGACATTGTTGTTCTGGTAGTCTGACACATGTTTGTCGTCGGCCTCGAGCTCCTCGAAGAACCACTCCCGTTGTGCGTCGTTGATGCAGTCCTTGCGGCGGCATCACACATATGCGAGCATCGCCCTGTTCTTGTTGTGGACGCCCGGGTTAGTGAGGAGCTCCGCCACGGCGGCGGCATCCACACCCTCCACCTCGAGTTGAGGCACTGTCGCGGGTTGCTCATTCAAGAGCACAAGGTTGAACTGCTGCTCTACCCGTAGCATGGTGAAGCCGGGCATCGGCATAGTGTCGACAGCCATCGCCCCTCCTCTTCGATCGCGGGGCTTGGCCATGAGATCGGCCATGAGATCGCCCTCCTGTTCATCCTCCATCTCCTCCTCCTTTGATCTCGGTTCGGAGGGCTCGGATGTTGGTCCGCCTCAACGCGGGCCTAGCGTCGGGTGTCCTAGGCGTGGACCTCCGACGCGATTTCGGTGTCACTCCAGCGTGAGCTGATTATACGACGTAGCCAAGGACCACACCATGCCCGATGGCGGACGACATGGAGTCAACTAGGGGCTGAGATGGCTTGGAAGTTGGATGCGAATGATGGGAGGATGGGCTCGAAGGTGTTATTTTGGGTGAGGCTGGCTGGCTTTAAATAGTCGTGGTAGGGAGCGGTGAAGGTTCAATGCGGACAACAAAGTCAATGCGAGTAAGCGGGCGGATGACCACGCGGTGTGAATGCTGGCATGCTAAGGGTTTAAGACCGGCATCGGAGTCTGACGTGGCAGACGTCCAAACTCCCCCAGAGCTCCCTCGATTTGGAGCCAGTTTATAGGATTTTAGACATTTGAACATACCATCCGTTTTGGTGACCTGCACTAAAATTGTTCAAACAGGCGGTGGGAATGATCCGTGTTGGAGATGGCCTGACTCGAGTTGACTCACTTCACTCGCATGCTTTGGCAACCTGGCATTAACACTCAAACTTGTTGGCCCCTACAGTGAACCTGAAAACTGCTTCGAACTTGGTTCGGGCTTTTATGACGGTAAGTCGGATAGAGGGTGCCACATGCATGTTATATTTTCCTCTTATATAGGGTTAACAAAGTATAAACTAAATCTTTAGAGAGCTTTGCACAATCTACCTCCTCCTTCGGGAATCAAGACCCCTTGCGAGAGAAGAATTTGTCGGATTAAAAGATCTCTTACGAGAGAAGATTCCTCTAGGAATAAAAGATCCAATCTCTCCTACATATTTGGGAATACTATCTCTCAAGACCTCCAACTCCTCCTGAATTAGGAGAGAACCTACCTTAGATAACTTTTACTTTGTTATTGTGTCTTGGAGTGTATCACCTTTTGCATCGGGACTTGAGTACATGTGCGTGAATCTTGTCTATGAGAGTGATTTCCTCTTGAGTGTTGTCCATTGTTCCTCGTGTTCTTCATGTTCCACCACAAATCCATCCCTAATTCGTGAAGACCAGGCCACTCCTATGGCTTGCCCTATATCACGAGGGCAAGCGGTCGAACGAGCTACGGCGTGGCCCTAAGGCCTATCAGTGTGCATTGTTGCTGAATATGTGTATGTCGCTTGTTAGGATCTGGCACAAGGCCAACTAGAGCTCACTGCACCGTGTTTTTATATGGGACTCACTATATATACCGTGTGGACGGGAGCATATGTGGTGCAACGGAGCTCTCCATAAGTATCATTGGAAACACTGAAAGACTATGAAATTTCATCATGATATAAGTAAAAATACGTATCTTGCCCAGTATAAAATTCTGGATCTAAATTCAAAATACGTATCTAGAAAGTGAAAAAAAAAACCAAATCAAGGTGCAAATAGTAGCAAATGCGGACTGGGCTTGAATATGGCCCGTTTTCTTCATCGTATATGGATCCAATCTCTCTTTTTTGGTATTATGTTCCAAATTTAGATCTCAAATCTGTGGTACAACAAATTCAATTTTCGTAACATCTCTTAAAATGACTTATTTCCTATAAAAAATGCCTGACTTTAAATCGGGTACACGGGCACCAGTTTTTTAGGACATGCGGGTACCATCAGATGCTCGTCGGTGCACTTACCTGTGTGGTGGACTTGAGCTGCGCCCGCCGGAAAAAAATCGGCGGGAACGAGCTCCCAACCAAAGGAGAGACATGGGCCGGGGTGACAGACAGCCCACCCGAGCCGTCGCTGAAGGAGCAGCACGAGTTGCTTCTTGGCTGGCGCGGGGAACAAGCCAGACCAGAACAAACTGGTATTCTTTTTTTCTTTTTTTGAGGGGTAACAAACTGGTATTCTTCAAGTACGTTCTGAAAAGAATCTCAAACATGGGGCAGTAGTACCATCAGTGTCACTACGGAACCCATCAGCGGTTTCCGTCACGCTCCCGAGCATATGCCCGGCTGCTATCCCAGTCAACTCGACTAACACCACTTTCGGAATATTGCGGCGGATCGGTCCGACTGTTTTGATCAGCAGAGGGATAATATATAATATTGATGGAGGAAAATATGGTTTT
>JAAAXO010000380.1:0-43424 GCA_011799875.1 Thinopyrum elongatum
GGTTCCGGGTCATGTCATACCTTCACCGAACCTTAGGGTCAACAGGCCTTAAGGGTCATCCATCTGACTGAATTCTAGACAGGGAGTCTAAGAGAAAGTCTCGAAAAAAGTTCCGGAGAAGCGGAAAAGTTCGAAGAGAGAGGTCATCGGATGAGTTCCGGTAAAACTTGAAAAGTTGTGTTCCAGGGGGAGATACCTAAAATCAAATTGGTTTAGACCATTCCTGATAATTATTGGAGGTGCGCAGAATGATTCTGGAAACTTTTCTGGAATTTCCGGGATGAAAACCAGAAAGAAATGTATGAAGGGGCCGGAACCACTCAGATGGCTTCGCAGATGAAAATCACTAACCGGATTGTTCTGGAACGCGTTTGATGAAAATTATTTTAGTGGGGTTACATAAAGCTCTAAGCCACTAAATTATTTAGTGGGTACTATAATGCTCTAAGCCCCACAATAAATATTTTAAGTGGAGCTCCACTTGTCCTTTGGCTTTCCCTTTTACCCTGGAGAAAGTGTTTCTTCATGGAGTATTTTTGGTATTTTTGAATACCCTTCATAACCTTGGTTTTTCTATAAATAGGAGGTGAGGGGGATGCCAAAAACTTCATTCCTTCTCACATACCTTGCCATGCATATCTGGCTTCTTCTCTCCCGCCATGAAAAGAGTTTCCTAGTGCCGAAAGGGTGTCTGGGTTTCCGGTGGGAACTAGTTCTGGACGGCGAAGCCCTGCGGATAGATGACACCGTTATGTGGGCAACACTGTAGAGAGATCAAGTTTCGGTCTTAAGTCGAGAGTGCATCCCGAAGGGCTGTCTGTGTGACCGTCGAGTTTCGAGGTCCTCAAAGGGCTGTCCGTTTGTGACGTCTTCTGAGTTTCGAAGTCCCTCCCGAAGGGCTGTCCGAGTGACAATCAGAGATGTTTCGAGGTACTCCCTGAAGGGCAGTCGGCGGGGACACCGTCCAGGGACCTGTCCGGACGCCGCATGGAGGGCGTCTGTGGGGCAGATGATGAGGGTATGACATTACTGGCAGTTGGGAGGTTTAAATCCTAACGGAGGGGATCTGCACCGCCGATCGTCATCTTAACGATTGAGGAAGAGGACTCTTTCTATCCCCTTTGGTAACGAAAAAGATCCAAACCTGGTATGTAGTTCATAGGGTCCTGGCAGTTGCGTAGGCCGAAATTTTTTGTTTTCTGTGCGTTACACTACAGTGGCATCATGAGCCATGGCTATGCTAGAGCAGGTTGCGATCTAGAATAAAGGACATGTATGGGTTGTTACACAATATAATTAGGCGAGTGATGAGTTTCAATAATAAAATATTTGTGAGGGTTTAGTAGATTGAAATATGTTACCGATGTTATTGTTGATTCCCTGAATTTGCATATTCTGATCTTGATTAACAGCCTGGTGGAGTAGTTTCAATGTTCTGGCAATCTGCGATCCTGATGATCAACGAAGTGATAACAGTTCAATGAATTCACCGTAGTTAGAATGAAAGATGAAATTTTCACACAGACGAAAGGGCATGCAGAATGATCTGCACGGGGGGTCTGCGTATGACGAAGTTCAAGTATGAGGGCTCGAGATTTTTATTGTCTGTGTTTCATGACACCACGCATTGTTATTAGCGACTTGGATTATCCTCTTGATGATGAACCGTTTGTAGCTTCGGTCTGTTTGAAACATTTAGAAGCCACGTTAAAACAAGTTTTTGCTGGAACCAATTAGAGACGTCAACTTGCTGTTTTGCAGGATGGTTTGCCATGTGACTATGATGTGGTATACGAGTGGCTCATAATAATTTGATTATGTATGAGATGAATATATAATGTTAATGAGTAACATTGACCTGTGTGTAATGATTCGGCATGATGGCTGAGAGCCATGTGATTGTCACTTAATGACTGCATGTCAACCCTTAAGTGATGCAATTATTTTAGTAGCTATAGAGATAGCAATATTTATCTGGTGCATCGAACAAGGTGGGTTGGTGGCACTCTTCGAGAAGGTTAAACACCGACGCGAATGCGAGAAGGCGAGAAAGTGAAGACTTCTCGTCGAAAGGGTATAGCTTATCATGCTATTATGAATTGCCGTGGGATGTTTATCCCTTATGATGCACCCTTCTGGAGTGTGGTAGTCGCTTTTATTAAGGGTATCTATCCAAAAATAGAAGTAGTTAGTGTTCTCCCAAGTGTTGTAGTACCGTCACGGCACCAATATTGGAGGGCGGTCATGTTTCCATGAGGTACAAACCGATTAGGGATGTGTGAGGCGGGTGAGTTGAGACCTCGCACGGATCACTTGGTTTTCTTGACGTTCTAGATTGAAAGTCCTGAGCTCGGAACACGCCCATCGAAAGATGAACAAGTGTCACATAGAGATGTGATCGGCATGTTGGCCTTTCCGATTGAAGTTCCGGCATCGTGATGTCACATCAATGGAATGGAATGAAATGCGGATTTGAATCACTCACAATCAATATGAGAAGATATTGATTTGAGTGGGAGCGCACAATTAAATTAACTTGTGTAATTCTCAGTTGCAGTAATTGACACTGTCTCTAAGTGTGATTTCCTAGTAGTTGTAGGATAATGGCTCGCGTTTCCCACCTTCCTGTTAACTTTGAATAGCTGTTAAATATCTGGTGGTAAACCTTTACGGGTTGGTAACGTAATGATGAGGGTTGTCCTGAAGAGTGACGAGGAGAAGGACTTTGGTCTAGCGCATACTTCGGTATTCTCCCGCTAATGCTATGGACCTGTGACTCTCGTCCTTCGATCCAAAAGTAGAATCCTTACGGTCAAAGTGCAATATGTTTGCTTTCATGAGAACCAGAACCTCGAAAGTTTGGGCTAGTTATATGATATTAATGCAACTAAAAATCATTTTAAGATACAAACAAAGCATGTTTGTTTGCAAACTATTAGTAAAGGTGTTTACTATGCATTAGAGAATAAAGAGGGATTCCAGAAGAACGCCTGTCATCTGATGAAAGGTGAAATATAAAACAACAATTTAAAGAGAAAGGAAGGCCAGGAGTGGTCCGAAGGTGTAGTGAAATGAAAAACTTTCACGCCTAGACAGTCCGGGCTAACGCCACTCTTAAGTTGGGTGCTTCTTTGAGAGTAGGCGAAATGACTGAAAGTTAAAATATTAGAAGTATAAAGCAGAAAGAAAGAAAGACCGATAGCCAGCTCATGGATGAATGTCATACAAGTTTTGATGTATAGAAGGCTGGCAAATATATAGGTCTTGGAATTACGGCCTAAACATGTTAGTCACCAAATTCTTGGGTATTGTGAGTTAATCCAAAGATACTGCTCGATTGCATTAGTTGCAACTCGATTTTGTACGAACTACTATGACCTGGAAGATAGCCAGGAATGAGGTTTAGGATTAAAAGGGAACCTAGTAAAGGGTACTATACCTCCATCGATGTAGTGCCATCTGTATTTTTTTCATAATTCATGTTAGAGTTTCACAAAAACTCTAGCCAATTGCATAAGGTATCTTGCAAGAAGGTTGTTCATAAGAGAACTTTGTTATGTTCGAGGTTATGAATAACATAGGGCCATACTTCATTATGAATGAGAGTATGTTAGGACTATTGATATTAATGGCATTACCTCTGGGTTTATTTTCATAATTCATTTTAGAATTCATACACTATAGCCCATTGCACAAGTTTGTTGCAAAAGAGTTGTTCCTTCATAAACACACAATTGTTTGTCAGTATTAGGGGAATAAACATTAAAGGGTATGCTTCCATCCAGATGGGATTATGTTAATACATTGATGGTATATGATACATCCATAAACACTGACGCCTAAATGTCGCAAGACTAAAGAAACCACACAAGTAGTGACATCTACATTTGGTCAAACATTGGAGAAACCAATAATGGAAATTCAATTTATGATGCGATTTTGAAGTTGTTTGATTTTGAATCGCTGACCACTGCAAATGTCCTCCGAAAATTGTGGAAGTGACTGTGGGAAATACCGCAACAGGCCATAAGGACCTCCAACTCCATCCTCCACACTACCGCTATCTTCCCACACTCCACACTCCCGTTCTAGCACAAGCACTCGCTACCCTACCCATCCACCCCACCCACCCTTCTCCGCCTCCCCCATTATCGCATCTTTACCCTGCGATCTTCTTCAACAAGATCGAACCAACAAAACTATTGGTGATCATACATCTTGATATGTGTAGGATGATAAAGATAAATGTTGCAAGTAGTGGATTACTATCTTCGAAATGGACTCAATAGAATATTGGTATTTGTTGATGAGACGCTGGATCTTTTGAAATCATGCGAAAGGTTTTCAAAAAATGAAGTAGTCAGTAGTAGAAGTTATTTATACAACAAATTATGTTTTACAATTCGATTGCAGAAGGAAATATATGATTACAAAGTTTAGCGAAGTCTGATGAGTTGTGAAAAGGGGTTTCATAGTTGCACCTCCGGGAACACCACTGCAAAGGAAATTCTGTGAATATGTAATCGAGCCATTTATGACAATGGTAAGATCAAAGATGACATAAAAAGAAATTTGCCATTATCCCTTAAAGTGAAGGCATTAGAGCATGCGGCTTTTATTTTTTTTTTACTGAACAGAGCATGCAGCCGGGCTGTTTGAAATGACGCATGATATGCGTAGCCCAACCATGTTTATCTTTTCTTAAACATTTGGAATATGGGGTTTGTTGTAAAAGGTTACAAACTATCCAAATTCAGACAAGTGTACTTTGTAGGTCATCCCAAAGTAATGGGTATTCCTCCTCACTATACCGAGCAAATAGGTTTCCACAAAGAAAGGATGCTTTTTGAAGAAAAGGTTTCTTTCAAAAAGGTGAGGGGAGACAGTGTCAAAAACTCGACGAGATAACCAGTATCTTATCCCAGATCAAAAGGAATGGACTCTTGGAAGTGATTCCGGAGTTCCTTACTGGACTGATACGGAGTCTACAATAAAATGTATGGACTTCGGTCCGACTTGCGCAATGAACTACTGAGGCAAGGCTCGTGCAAAGACGATCTACAGGAAGCACCACCAACGAGATATGATTGTATATGCACTGGGTATACCTACGATAAACACAGGGAAGCGTTTATGGGGGCGCCAGCCTGACTCCAGAAGTTGGTCAGAGTGCCATTAAATCCGAGATTAGTGTTCCATTTAAGAAGCGGATTCAATATTAAAAGTCTTGAAAACAGCCTTTCGGAAGACTTAGAGTCTAATGAATATTTATGGAAACTAAAAATGATAGCGAAGTGATAGAGAATGTTTTATTCCACTAAAAGCTTGGACTTGTTGAATGAAGCAAGTTGCAAGAGGAGGTTGAGGTACGAAGTAGATTGGGGTGGGTCACTCAGTCAGTAGCGAGTGACTTAAAAGTCAAAATTCGGGGTTGACGACTGACGGCATGTAATAGCAATTTCAAATCATGAGATAGTGATAAACATGTAGTGAAGCGAAAGGATGTAGTACCATTGGATGGAAATTGAAACCAGGACGTGCAGTGATTAGCGAGATCCAAGGTTATTTTGTCATTCAGTAGAGCCTAGAAAGGTTGTGGAGTATAGGGACAGACACTTACAGTAGTTCAACGTGATGACAGAGATAGTCATGGAGGTGGGATGGACATTGAGGTTGGAAATTTAGATGAATTGTGTGGAAAGGTGGTCAAAAAGGTGGTTTGACTTCATTAATGGAACAAAGATGCTTGTGTTTCAAGAAAGTAACGAGGTGAGCAAGATATATATTTCTGCAATGTTGTTGTGCTTAATGACAGAGAAGTGCATTGTGGTAGATGTGAGTCAATTGGGACAATTTATGGATCAATGAATTAGGGACTTCAATAGCGAAAATTGTTTTTCGATGTAAGGAAATGCTTGGCTAAATTGAGCCTTGATACATTCGGCATGTATGCATATATGGAGAGGTAGATTTTGCACCTGGATGGGGTTGTTCGTCAAAGAACAAAATGTACAAGAGATGCTAAAAACCTTTAGCATTAAAAAAATCCAGGAGGTGGGGGTTTTTCTTGCGAGTCCAACATGGAAAGATTATATGAAGACAAGAAAGGTAGCAAACTCGGGTCGGTCACAAAACTAACTTAGACTAAAATACATATGGAAGGATGGTCCACAGCCGTCATATGGTGTTTGGATTAACTCATGTTATACCATAGGTATGTAAAACAACCAGTAATGTCTATCATACTAACCAAATGTTGGTGCGTAGTATAGGAGTAACCAGGGGAACAGGTGGGAAATCAAAATTATTGATTCCATGAGGGGTAACACATTAAAGAGTGGGGTCATGTAAGCAAAAGATATATGTAGGACACGTGAATTAATATGTTTCTGCACAAGGCGGGGAGATCATGAAGGAGGATTCGTTGTAAAAGAGGTTACGATCGTAACAGAATTGCATCACTCTGCTCCAAGAGATTTGGATTTAATGTTAGGAGTTTTTTTAGCACATACACAATACTAATGGTGGGGCAAACAGTTAGCTGGAACATTGTGTCCAAAACGGTTACCTGTGGGCGAATTCCTATGGACAAATGGCTAAGTATGTTGGCCGTTGTAGAAGCGACAAAAGAAGTGTTGTAATTCATATAGTTAATTCATGACTTAGTGTGGTCCAAGAGGCTTGTGGTCAATGGACACTATGCAGATAGTGCTCATCGCTCAGTCCTGAGGGAATCAGGTTATCGACAATGATTTCACACATATGCAAAAGCCAAAGTCCACACTAAATATGAATTTTTGTGAAACGTGAAAAACGGCGATAGCAAAGATTACACATGGATCTGAGCGTCAGATTGTTGGACATAGGCTATTACCACAAGCGAAGTAATATTTACAACAAAAACACACCGGTGTGCCACAGGTGTAAAGTTGTATTAGCATTTACTAGATATTGTCTCTGGTCGGCAAGTTGGGGTCTGAGGAGAATGCCCTAGAGGCAATAAAATGGTATTGTATTATCTCCATGTCTCATAATTAGGTTTATGTTCCATGCTATAACTACTATGGTTCTCAGTACTCGTCACATAGCCCAAGGCTCGAGGAAGACTCATATGCACGTTGGGATAATAACACGTTAAAATGTACTTCCTAGTCTGGCCTCTAAGACTAGCCTCGAGTGTTGCATGATGGTTGTTTTCCTGATCAGGGGCATGTCTATACGCAGCAACTTTGAAGTCACACATGTAGAAGACCATTTGTGTTAAATCACTCGATTTGATGCCTTTGTCTAGGAGTACATTCTCACAAGTTAATGGTTAATACACAGTAGATGGTTAATGTTTGACATGACTGTCCTCAACCATGAGAGACAAGTTATTCATGCTTGCTCATGAAACGTTGGGGTGGGTTACACGTCATCCGTAAAGGATGCGATTACGGCGGCTTACGGGTCAATGGAAGGACAAGTGTGTCAAGTAACTTGATTGCTCAAGATTGGGATTGCCTCCTCGACGATGGAGAGATATCTCTGGCCCTCTCGGTGTTATGGTATGCCATTATCGTCTGGCCAGAACAGGGGTGATTTTGATCACAGGGATGCCGGAACAACGGTTTAACGAGAAAAGAGAACAATACCGATAACGAGGTACCAACGGCATAGTGGACAAGTTGTGAATCACGGGGATGCCAACATGTCCTCACCTCGGGTATTTGTAACATAATCGGTCGAAGCACAGGGTAATAGCAACATCCCAACTGAGGTTCACCTCGATCAAAATTACATTCGTGTGGGTATAGGGTCCAATGGGTTCCCGCTCCGATGTTTGATTCATGTGATAGGAAGGGGTTCCAGGTATGTCTATACTTCACCGAACCATATGGTCCACATGGCTTAAGTGGTCATCTATCTGCTGATACTAGACAGGGAGTTAGGAGAAAGTCTCCGGAAAAAAATTATCGGAGACAGCGGAGAAAGTTTCGAAAGAGAGGGTCACCAGGATGTTTTGGTAAACTAAAAGTTGTTTCAGGGGGATACCATAAAGTCAAATTGGTTCGCACATTCCTGATAATTCTGGAGGGTGCCAGAATGATTCTGGATCGATTTTTCGGGATGAAAAACGGAAATGTTCGGAGCTGGCCGGAACCGCTTCGATGGTTCGCAGATGAAAATGCACTACTCCGAATTGTTATGGAACACTGGGGTTGAATTATTTTAGTGGGTACTGAATGTTCTAGCCACCATAAATATTTTCGTTCGAACGGACGCTGAAAAATGTCTCGTGAATACGTGAAAGTGCTTTTTGGGTTACTTTTTGGAAAGTCCAATTATTTTGGGCTTTGTCCCATATATTTTGGGGGGGGAGGCATGGATGGATGAGAGCCCCCTTGGGGGGGTGGGGGTCTCTAGGGGTGTGGCCGGCCACATGGGAGCTCGCTCCTTGGAGCTCACTTTTCCTTGGCTTACCCCTTTACCATTGGAAAGTGTTTCCTTCATGAGTATGTTTGGTATTTTTGAATACCCTTTCCTACCCCTTGGTGTCTATAAATTAGGAGGTGAGTGAGAGGGCTGCCCAAAACCTTCATCCCTTCTGCACAACACATGCATGCATTTAGTCTAGCTTCTTCTCTCCCTCCCCCACGAAAGAGTTTCTTAGACGCCCGAAAGGTCTGGGTTCTCCGGTTGGGGAACTAGTTTTGGACGACGAAGCCCTGCCGGATAGCTGCAACCATATGTGTGGCAACTCTGTAGGATAGATCTAGTTTCGGTCTTAGTTTTGAGGCGTGCCCCGAGGTGGCGATCAATGTGACCGTCGAGTTTCGAAGGTCTCCCGATGGGCTGTCCGTGTGACCGTCCGAATTTCAAGGTCCTCCCGAGGGCTGTTCGAGTTGACCGTGCCGGGTCGTTCGAGAGTCCTCCCGAGGGATGTCCGCGAAAACAACAGCGCCGGCTGGGACGTCCAACGCCCTCCCAGAAGATTGATGCCCGTTGGGGCAAGTATGAGGGTTAATCTCCGTGGTTGGAGGTTGTAAACTAGCTGCGGGGGATCTGCATCACCGATGTTTATCGACCTCTACTTTTCTCCTCGGCTAGAGTGCGGTTAACGAAAAAGATTCATAATAGTTCCTTGTTGCCAGGTGCATTTTTTTTGTCCCCCCTACCCTCTTCAGCTAGTCACCTTGGCCCTCTGGTTCGGCAGGCGTCCAGACGAGAAAATTTTTTGTTTTCTCTGCTGAGCGTACCCCCACATCACAACACTGTTTAGATGACACCTAAATATATATTGGGACAAAATGCAGGAAGAATGTGGTACCTGGGACATCGTTCCCTCAATTGTTTTGTCGACCAACCTCAATGTCGAAAGAAAGGCAAGCATTTCAAACTGCAAGACACGATCACCAAGAAGCCCCTGTCCATACTGGTAAATCACATTACTTCTATGGTCAATGATTACAAGTAATCTTTGGGAAAGGTCCCAGCGGATATCTTGTTCCGAATGACGCTGGAGGGACGCATACCCATTTTGAAGAAGAAGAAATTCTAGATGTTTGGACCTACCACTATTGGTAAAGACCTAGAGGTCCGCTCTACAATTGACGTCATGCACGTGATGAAGAATCTTTGCGTGAACCTACTAGGCTTCTTGGGCATGTAATGGGAAGACAAAAGATACACCGAGGCAGGGAGGACCAGAAACGTTGTTCTATATAAAAAGGACGGCATGCCTCCCCAAGCAGTAATGAAGGTCCTGCCAGCTAACGCTCTTACCAAAGAAGAGAAGAAAGATATTCTTTAATGGCCTCGCTCAGTTATGAAGGTCCCCTCTCGCTCTATCGATATACACAGAGGATAATAATAAATATGGCAATAGAAAAAAGTTTCCAGTAACCTAAAGTCTCTTGACTGCCACATGTTATGACTGCAACTGCTTCGCGTTTGCCATTGAGAGGGCCTTTCTACCGGAAAACATTGTCGATTGCCATTGTGAAGCTATGTGCATTATCAATTCGCTTTACTCTGGGTTATGATCGAATCCTCAGTTAGGGTCTGAGGTTGTGTTGAAAGTGGTTCTTTTGCTGGCTGTGTGTTAATCTTCTTCAGCGTGGTATGGAGCTGGTTCTAATACGAATTGCCTATTTAGTGTATTTTAATATATTCCCCTTAAATGAGAGTTCGGTGACTCCTTCCAGACATCGTTGCTCAATCGTTAGTCCGCGGAGAATGGCTTCCAATCGGGCATCCGAAACCTACCAAGGAGGAGATTGGGCAATTTTGTGCGTTGCGAGCTGTGTCCACCTTTCAATCTTACGCATCCTGTGATAAAAGATTGTGCATTCTTGCCTCGATCGCTGGCTTGAGATCAGGGAGACTTTAGCCTTTAAGAGAAAATGTCCGTTACCGTGACGCAGGTTCCAGAAGTAAGCACTCACATAGTATCAGCCGAGGAGGTCATTGGTGTTGTGTTCTCATGCCTTACCTTAACAAGCTTCCTACAAATCCATTGGTTGACCGGTCTGCGTATGGGGGAACTATAATGAAAGCGCAGCCACACCCGGTTCTTGAGCCGTAGTCAGATTTGTCATAACGGAGAGCATCTGTCCAAGCAAACTACAGGCAAATTCTCTTGGGCCGTTGGTCAATAACGAGTCCTACCAATAGCTGGTGATTCCAACACACACGTTCATGGTGTTTAGTGTACCTCGTGGTGGGACTCGTCGATGTTTGGCTTACAAGTTGGAAAAGTGGTAATTACATTTAAAGAGATCGCCTACAAGAGAAGCAACCAAATGTGGTCCGTTGATGCACACAACCACAGGGGGACAAGGTACTTTAGACATAGTTTTGGACCTATGGAATCTGGACTGGACTGATTTAGGTCCCTTCTCGTTTTTGCCGTTGGGTCAATTCCGTGGTAATGGCCTGCCAGGTCTTCGGTATCAGACTTATTGCCTTACAAAGGGTATGGAATAACAGTGGTTAACCTCGGGTACTTACACGATTCGTCCTAGCCTTGTGGCGTCCAGTCTATTGTGAAGTCCGTGCATATGGTTTCTACAACGAGATAGGAACAATAGCAAAATAATGGTAGGATACTCATGATGGCCAGACCATGTTTCTTTCGGGAAACGGGACATGTGGGCCAGTAGAGGCCAAGCACGACATGTCTGAGCAATGATATGTTAACCAACGGTTTCCATTGTGCTTAGACGCTCATTACCTTCTAATCAAGCTGACTATACCCAGCTTTAAGTCCCGTTTGTTATCATTGCCACGATTGAAATTATGGCATTTGTGTACACGGCGGTCCAAGTACAGCAAGCACCCACTGCTAACGTAGCATGAAAAACAGTGCAAGACTTTCCTCAACCCTCTGTACAACTATCTAGACGATACCATTGATCCTATAGATACGGTGCGCAGTTTCTGCAATGTACACATGTCTAAAAACGAGAAAGCCTGATACGATAGGAATAGAGTTATTCCCTTGATCCATAAGTACCCATATAGTTCTTCAGAAAAGGAGACTGTGTCCGTTGGTGACCATTAGAGAGTGCAACCAGTTTCGTCAACCGCGCTACAACTTAGCAAAGCTATGTGATGAAATTGCTCTCCCTATCACAGCTTCGAAACTCCCAACCCTTCAAATATCATGTTCGCAATCACATTGCAAGAGCAAATATGATACGTTCTACCATGATATCTTGCATTCACTCCGCTAATGTCAATGAAATCCTTGGAATGTTTGTACTATTTAGAATTGCCCTTTGTCCGAAGGACCAGTTTGCAACCTTAACTTTATGTATTTATGTTATATTCTAATTCATAGCAGTAGTGCTTCAACACAACTAAACTCAATGCAGAAAATAAAATAAGTCAGAAATGGTTAAAATTTATGATGTGGGGCTTGAATGTTGCATTTTGAACCACACAAGAGCTCTGGCGTTCTCAAAAAAAATGAATCCCTTTGTAAACAGAGTGAGTTTCGTCCGAAACCCCGATACTTCGTAGAGAATGTCCATTTTGTACGACGAAGTGCATCCAGGGGTTTTTTGCGTAACCCTGTCAACCCTTTAGCACAGTTCTAGTGTTGTGAAATGATGATACCATGACCAACTTTCATTACTTTTTATGAGGTCATTTGTAGTGCTGTTCATTCAGGGTCATTTAGCTTAATAATAATCAGTAAATGTCAATGAAAAATTACCAATGAAGTCAGAAAGGGTTGAAAATTTATGACTTGTGGCTTTGGAGAATGGTGCATTTTGGAACCACACAAAAGTCTGGAGTTCAAATAAGTTCAAAAAATGAATATCTTCTTTGTAACAGATGTAGGTTTTCGTCCGAAAACTTTGATACTTCGAAACGAGATTGTTCCATTTTGTCACGACAAGTGCATCCAGTTTTTGCCGTAACCCTCTACAACTTTTTAGCACATGCATTATGTGCGTGAAATGATTGCTACTGCCAACATTTCAACCCTTTTCAGAGGTCATTGTAGTGCTTTTCAATTTCAGGGTCCTTTAGCTCAAAAAATAAGTAAATGCATGAAAAATACCAAATGAAAGTCAGAAAGGGTTGAAAATTTTTTGATTGTGGCTTGAAATGGTGCATGTTTTGAACAACACGAAAGCTCTGGAGTTCAATAAGTTCAAAAAAATGTAATGTCTTGTAACAGAGAGGTTTTTGTCACGAAAACCCTGATCCGAAAGAGATTGTCCCATTTTGTACATGAAGTGCATCCAGTTTTTGCCGTACGCCCTCTCAACTTTTGCAATGACAATTCAACCTTTTCAAGACATTCAGTTTGTAGTCCTTTTCAATTTCAGGGTCATTTAGCTCAAAGAATGAGAATAATAGCAAAAAGAAGAACTAGAAACTTTTATAAAACTCTAATAGCAAAAAGAATGAATCTAAAAAGAATAAATTAAAATATCTGTTATGATCAACTAAAACAAAGCTATATATATTCTCAGCAGCAAAAGAATCACACTAAACAAGCTTTTATAAACCCTCTAGTATTTTGAAACTAAAATTGTATAAAATTTATGCAACTAAATTAGCAAAGTATTTTTGTTCAGAACATTAATAGGAAAATAATTTCATAAGTATTTTTTTTGTTAGAAAATTTAATAGCAAACTAAAATAATTTTTTTATTAAACACCCATTTAAATAACCCGAAAAATTACCAAATGAATATAATGATAAAACACTAATATTAAATAGCAGGAAAAGAAAGTCACTCAAATATTTTTGTAAAGTAAAGTTTATTCACAACTAGTGATTCACCTAAATTTCAAGGAATTCAAATTTATACTATTTCAAATTTGAAACTAATGGCACTAACAGAAAGTTTAAATTTTGTGACCTAAACCAAAAAGAATCACTCAAAAACTCTATGTATTAGCTGTAAGTAGAAACAAACAAAATAAATATAGCAAAAAACAAACAAAGTACTGGAGATTTTTTTTTAAAAGCCGCTACTGGGCCACCATGGCCTGCATACGACTAGAAAACCCAACCCATTGGTGGGCAAGATGCAGGCTGAGCAGGCCCAGTAGGCCCAAGGCAGAGAAAGAGCGTTTAGGCCCGTAGCTGCATAAGAGAGGAGCTCGAAATGGGTGGCGCATTACGCTTATAAACAATTATCGGCGCCTCTCAGCTAGCGAGGTGGGGACCAACATCCACCCGCCCGATGCCGTGCAAGCACAAGCCTTTATCCCGGTTGGTCTACCAAAACCGAGCCAATGCTAACCTTTTGTCCCGGTTTGGTGGCACCAACCGGGACGAATGCCCATTTCGTCCCGGTTGGTGCCACCAACCGGGACCAAAGGTCTAGCTTCCCGATCTTTGGGCTGACGAAAACTGACTTTGGTCCTGGTTGGTGGCACGAACCGGGACGAAAGGGGGGGCATTGGTCCCGGTGTTGGTGCACAAAAAAGGACTAAAGGGCCTGCGCTATATAAGCCAACAGTTAGGAAATTCCCCCCACCTCCCATTCTCCTCTCGATCGACGGCCGACGCCCTGCCCCGACGCCGACGCCGATTGATGCGCCACCATGTGTGCTGCAAGCCCGCCCCGATGCCGATGCCGCCAGGGCTGCGCCACCCTCCAGACGCCGACTCCACTGCCGAGCCGCACGACTCTCATCGCCGTCCCCCCACAGTGCCATGGCATCCGCCCCCCCGTCCCCTGCATGCGCCGCCCTGCCCTGTGCCTGCCGACGCCGCCCTGCTCCGCGCTAACGCCGCCGCCCTATCTACGGCTGCCGCCGCGCCACCCTGACCTGCTATAGAAAAGTGTTAGGTTCATAGAATTTTTTTCATATATATAGGATGGATGGATTAGTAATATGGTATGGTATTCAGTGGTTGTGTATGAGATTTTTTTTATGTTCATAAGAAATTTTTTTTAAATTTCTTCTATATAATAGATGGATGGATTGATGTATGTATATCATGGAGGATGGATTAATGATATGATGATGATGATATATTTTGATTTTTTAATATAGGTAGTATTTTTGAATATTTTTGTTTCATGGAATATTTACAGTTAATGAGGGGGTTTAAAAGAGGTTAGGTGAATTTTGTGAATTTTTGCTGGAGATGAAATGTATGAGATGTTTGTGGAGATGAGTGAGATGTTTGTCAATGTGGAATTTTTTTTGTTCATAGCAAACTCTGGTAACTTTGAATGAGGTGGGCGACGTCGATTCAAACACCTTCTCGCCCGAACCAAACTTCGAGTCCACCCAACCGGGACTGAAAATCGTTGTCGAGCGCCACACAAAACCCAGAAGAGTTGTCGGAGGGCCAACCAAATTTTACAAAGTTAAATGAGTAAAAGAGTGTTGCGTGCCACCCCAAACACTAGAAGGTTGTCGAGGCCACCCAAATTTACCAAGTTAAAAGAGCGTGGTTCGAGGCCAACCCAAACCCCTTCTAGAAGCGTTGTCGACGGCCACCCAAATTTACAAGTAAATCAAGTTAAATGAGTTAAATGAGTGTTGTCGAGGCCACCCCAAACCCTAGAAGAGTTGTCGAGGCCACCCAAATTTACCAAGTTAATAGAGCGTTGTCGGGGCCACCCCAAACCCTAGAAGTGTTGTCGAGGCCACCCAAATTTACCAAGTTAAAAGAGCGTTGTCGAGGCCACCCCAAACCCTAGAAGCGTTGTCGAGGCCACCCAAATTTACCAAGTTAAATGAGTTAAAAGAGCATTCTCGAGGCCACCCAAATTTACCAAGTTAAAAGTTACTAATTTACTACATGTCTGCTCGCCCGACCAACTCTCGAGGCCACCCAAACCCTAGAAGAAAGATCGTTGTCGATCAACCCCCTCCCTACATAGCGATTATTTTTTGCAAAGTGTCCTCTCCTGAAAGTATAACCCCCGATAACTTCGACATGAGGGGGGATGTCGGACATGCATGAGAGAGAGGCGGTCCGCAACTAATCCATTGCTCACATATGCATATGATTCTTTGTTGTGATTAGCTAGGTCTATGTTTGCCACTAATTAATCCATCTCTCATGTTTGTAAATTGCCATGTTGTAATATGTGAAGAAACTATGGAAAGAAAATTAGAACAAGAACAGTTTTTGGGGGATATAATCCTTGGCGGAGGTGATCCCTTGTCGTTTCTCAACAACACCGATGGTCAGGAAGGAGAGGATGACTGCTCCGATGATCCAACAATGGAGGAGGAAGGAGATCATGACGGCTCCGTTCACCGAATGTGGTAGGAAGGAGATCATGATGACAGCTCCGGTGACCGAATGGAGGAGGGAGCTGTTGCAAAGTCCGGCGAGGTATATATATTAATTAAGCCTTTGCTGACTTGATGCATTAATTGTTTTGGTATGTACATATATTCACGCTTCTTTCTTCTTTTATAGCCCTCCGGATCGAGCCAAACTTCCGTAAGGAGATGAGGCCCGAAGAAAAGGTTGCTCCAGGATGAAAGGTTCACGATCACAGAAATCGCGAAAGATGGACAACCGATTGCTCCCAAGCGGACCAAGGACGCATTTGTACATCAGTGCGGAGTTGTTGTTAGGGACAGCGTCCCGATCAGCATCGTGCAATGGAATAAGAGTAAGGCCGACCCTGAAGAATCTTATGTCCAGGATAGACATAAAGATGATCTTTGGACCTCGCTGATGACAAATTTCAGCCTCCCGCCAGAGGAGGAGCCGAATAACCCAGTTATAGAGCGAAATGTCAAGGCGTATGCTCTTAAGAAGATGGCAGAACTATTCAGGAACTGGAAGAAAGAGTTGAACTCAAAGTTTGTCGACAAAGGAAAGACTCCAGAATTCATCGGTCAATATGAGAAGATAAGAGATCACTGGCCCGCATTTGTGGCCTACAAGAAATCAGAAAAGGGCACGAAAAGGTCACTGACCAACAAGAAAAATGCTGCAAAGAAGATGTATCACCATCACACGGGGTCAGGTGGCTACTACAAAGCCCGGTCGTTGTCGGCCAAAGCTGAGCAAGACCTGCTTGCTAAAGGGGTCCAACCAGCGATGTTGCACTGGTCAGATCGTTCAAGGACTTGGTTCTTCGGGGTTGGGGGAACATTGGACCCAGAAACAGGGGAGTGTCGTTGCACGGACGAGCAACTTGCAATACCCATCAAGAAGCTTCAGGCAGCAATCAAGGCAGCGCAGGAAGGGATGTTCATTCCCGACAGAGAGAAGGACGAGCTGACAGAGGCCCTAGGGAATCCTGAGCACCCTGGACGAACACGAGGCACACCTGGCTCCGTTCCGTGGGTGCGTGGGTTTCCCGACAATAGTGGTTACAGAAGCCAAGAGATAAAGAGGAAAGTGGAAGCAAGCGAAATGTAGAAGCTCAATGCAAGAATAGAAAAGCTAGAGGAACTTGAGAGCCAGCGAGCTACCGGCCAACTATATCAGCGGCACGAAGATCCTTGCTTTGATGCTGCCCCAGAAGCTACCCCACCATCTCAGCGGAGAAGCAGCGTGGCTTCCACGGAGCTCATTCAGCCTAATTTCATGGCTCCTCGCTACCCTGTGGATATTATCACGGAGGCTAAACATTGCGAGCTAATGATGAAATGCCAGAACCTGACCTTGAAAGCGGCCGTCGGCTCTGTTGAACCTCCTCAATCTGAGGGAACTTTTCATTGCAGTCCGATTCCACATGGCTATGCTGTTCTGACGGTGGATGAAATAATGGAGGGATTTCAGGAGCTGGAGCTTGACTACCCTACAGGTGAAGGGGAGATTCATCTGGTAAATGCTTTAAGGAGTAGCTGTCTATGGAGAAAGGAGTACATCAAGCTTCCAAACTGGACGCCTCCTCCTCCTCCTCTGGCGAGTCAGGGCACTCCGCCTCCTTCTCCGCCTCCTCCTCCGGCGCGTCAGGGCACTCCGCCTCGTCAGGGCACTCCGCCTCCTCCTCCGGCCCGTCAGGGTAGTACTGCGCCTCCTCCTCCGCCTCCTCCGACGCGTTAGGGCAGTACTGTGCCTCCTCCTCCACCTCCTTCGGCGTGTCAGCGGACTCCGCCGCGTCAGCAACGGCGGAAGAGAGACGCCACCGCTCCGGCGGTTAGCAGTACAGGAGGCGGGAAGAAATAAAAATTTGGTCCAAGCCTGAAGACTCTTTGAAAGTTACCATATGAGAGGACTGACGAGGAAAACGCGGACATCTATGCTGCCAAAGTGAGGGCCCATTTTGAACGAAAACCTCCACCTCCGAAGAAAATGGTAGATCCGGTGAAAGTGAAGCGCCCTCTGGATGCCCTGAAGCGACCACCACCGCCTCTGCCGGATTCCAACTATGTCCGCTGTATTAAAAAGACATATGAAGATGCAAGGAATTCGGGAAGTAATTCCAGTGATGCAATATTAGTAGAACGAAGAAGTGGGAAAACAATTCCCTAGCTCGGCGAACAGGCGAAGCAATCGTGCCACCCGCTCAACATGTCTAGTGATATCGTCGCTAATCATCCGGGGCTAGTGCCCGGTACCAATCTTGGTGATTACATGAGCGATGATGTAGAGTTTGAAATGTTAGAGGTAGTAGAGATCTTCAGATACGAGTACGGGAAGCCTCTCGTCAAACCTGATCATCCTCCTCTAACAACGATGATGCGAAGATTGCATGGATGGTACATGGATACCTGCAGGAAGTCTGGGAAGGACAGTATGATGGCGAGAATTAAAGATGAGCACGACCTCATTGGAGTTGAGTTGCTACCTGTTGAATTTGTGAAGTTATTTCAGTTATTCAATCAAGACGCCCTCGACAAACAACTCATGAATTGCTACTGTCTGTAAGTATTACTTCTGTAATTAAGTCTCTATAGCTCAGCTCGTTCATTGCATGTATATATAATTATCCTCACTATATTATGCAGACTGAAGATCGTCGAACGCAAAAAAGGACAAATCTATGACATTGGGTTCATTAACCCAAATATCGTAAATGAATGGTCGGTTCAAAACAGAGTCAAAGATACTGAAGACAACTTGCTACAATCGTTACTTAGACATCAAAACGAAGGGAAAAATACTCTTTCCCTACAACTTCAAGTGAGTGTTACTGTCTTGTGCATATTCGGTTTCGCTTACTCGAGGTTATAGTAATGTAATTGATGAGTTATGCATGCGCAACTTCCACTTTATTCTACTAGAGATTAAGCTTGACCGGGGAATAGTAACTGTCTTAGACTCGAGACATAAAGATCCCCAGGATTATGTGGACATGAGTGCAATGCTCCAGAAGTAAGTTTAATCGATCATTATTGCACCATATCGGCAACTTTCGTTCATTTGCTGATATCAAGTAATCATTTCCTTTGCCTGGCAGGGTTTGGAAAAAGTTCACCGGAATGGTTCCGGGGCTGCAGCGATTTACACACCCCATAAGTAGTACTAGCTAGTTCCGCACATCTCTCATTGATTCTAGTTTCATCAATACCATTTATCATGCTTGATTATCAGTTTGATTGAACTCTATTTCTAATAAAGTACTTGTGGCAGGAAGGCGGGAATAATTTATGTGGATACTATGTTTGCGAGTTCATATACAACTCGACCTCTCAGCGGGGCTACTCTGACGAACAATATGAAGTACGTAAACAATATTCACAATTTTATTTTATTACCATCAATTGTGTTGAGTTTCTTTCATATATATGTATTGACCCCCTTCTTTAAATTAGATGTGGAGATGCGGGATGAACTCCTACCACATGATCGCATACGAGCAATTCAAGAGGAATTGGTGGGATTCTTTCTTGACCACGTCATACATAAAGACAGAGAATGCCATGTAGAAATTGAAATGGATTTTAGATGTTAGGGATTGTAAGAGATGTTATATTGTATATATGTAGTAGCGTCGGATAGATATACGAAAACGTGTTGTTCGACCAATCTCGGAGAAAGAGAGGTCACTTCTCTCTGTATATGTTCATGACGATCTTGTGTAATTAATGGTTCCTTCATTTGCTTACTAGCTAGCGTGTCGAGTTCTCTCTATATGTATAGTAGCTAGCGTCGACCAAGCACGAAGAAAGAGAGGTCACTTCTCTTTATTAGCTAGCTAACACAATATGAAACCACTAAATTAACCCTCCAAAACCCCTAAACCCCCCCTTTAAAAAAAAACCACAGCGCCTGCGAGTTGCTGAAACGTGGCCGCCTTTTGGTCCCGGTTGGTGTTACCAACCGGGACTAAAGGTCCTCCTGCCTAGGCGCCCCGCAGGGAGCACGTGGAGCCCCTTCGGTCCCGGTTCATAAGCAAACCGGGACTAAAGGTTTTGGGCTTTAGTCCCGTTTGATTTGTCCCGGTTCCAGAACCGGGACTAAAGACCCTCTGGAACCGGGACTAGTACCCCGTTTTCTACTAGTGTACATTGATGCAATTATCTAGTATATCTAGTAAGTATCATATCATATTAAATATGGATAGATTTAGCAAGAGATTTTTGGTACATCATACTGCTGGAATTAAGGTGCAGTATTAAGTTGATCCAATGGTTGATATTGTTTAGCTGAAAGATTATTTTGGGGATAGCTTAGTGTAGGAGATATGCCCTAGAGGCAGTAATATCAGTTATTTTGTATCTCCTGGTTTGTAATGAAAGTTTATGATTCCATGCTATAACTGCAATGATTCTCGAGTCTACAATAAAACGAGGCTTGGAGGGAAACTCATGTGCACGTGTGGGATAATAAACGGAAAAATGTATTCCTGGTCAAGCCTCTTTGATTGGCTCGAGTATTGCATGATGATCCTGTTTTCCTGATCATGGGCATGTCTATGCCGGCAATTTTGAGGGCACAAATTGTTGGTAGAACACTTGTGTTGAATCGACCCATTTTGATGTTATGCTATGAGATGCATTCGTCACAAGTTAATGGTTTATAACACAGAGAAGTTAATGTTTGCATAATTCCTTAGACCATGAGAGTATCGAGTTCCTTCATACTTGCTTCGTGAACTTTGGGGTTTGTTAAACGTCATCCGTAACTGGGTGGCTATTACGGCGGCTTACGGGTTCACGGAAAAGTATGGCAAGTAACGAGATAGCTCAAGATTGGGATTTGCTCCTCCGACGATGGAGAGATATACTCGGGCCCTCTCGGTGTTACGGTATCCATCATCGTCTGGCCAGACACCTTGTGATTTGATCACTGGGATGCCGGAACACGGAAACGAGAAAAGAGAACAAAACCGGTAACGAGGTAACTTGCATGATGGACAAATTGTTGATCCATAGGAATGCAATAAATCTCACCTTGGGTGTTTGTGACATATCGCGAAGCAACAAGAATAGCACACGGCAACTGGAGGTTCACTCGAATATTCATTCGTGTGGGTATAGGGGTCGATATGGGTGTCCACGGCTCCGATGTTGATCATTGATCGGAAGGGGTTCCAGGTCATGTCTATACTTCACCGAACCTATAGGGTCACACGCTTAAGGGTCATCTATCTGCTGAATACTAGACAGGGAGTCTGAGAGAAAGTTTCTGGAAAAAGTTTTTTTCGGAGACAGCGGAAAAGTTCCGACGAGAGAGGTCACCGGATGAGTTTCGGTGATACTGAAAAGTTGTTTCAGAGGATACCATAAAGTCAAATTGGTTTTGGCACATGCCTGATAATTCTTAGAGGGTGCCAGAATCATTCTGGAAACTTTTGGGAATTTTCTGGAAGAAAAACCGGAAATGTTTCGGAGCTGCCGGAACCACTTCAGATGCTTTTCGCAGATGAAAATCACTAATCTGGAATTGTTCCAGAACGCGTTGAAAATTATTATGGTGGGTACTGGAAATGTTCTAAGCCCACATAAATATTTTCAGTTCGAACGGACGCTGAAAAATGTCGTCGTGAATAGTGAAAGTGCTTTTTGGGTTACTTTTTGGAAAGCCACTTGTTTGGGCTTTATCCCAAAATATCTAGGGATGACATGGATGGATTGGGAGGCCCTCATGGGGGCCCCCCAAGGGGTGTGGCCGGCTAAGTAGGTGGCTCCTCCTTGCAGCCCCTCTTGTTCCTTGTTTTCACCCTTAAACCCTTGGTGGAAGGACTTCATTCATGTGCTTTTGGGTTTTATTGTAAAACCACCCTACCCCTTGGGATTTCCTATAAATAGAGGTGGAGGGGCAGCCCTCCACACTCATCCCTTGCTCTCATACACATGCCATGCATTATCTGGCTTCTTCTCTCCCTCCCACGAAAAGAGTTTCGTAGAGCCGAAAGGCTGTCTGGGTTCCAGCAGGAACTAGTTTTGGACGGCGAAGCCCTGCCGGATAGCTGACACCGTATGTGTGCAACCCCATAGAGAGGTCGTAGTTTTGGTCTTTTGCCCGAGGGGCTGTTCGAGAGTCCTCCCGAAGGGCTGTCCGAGTCTCCGTTTAAGTTTCGAGGGTCTTCCCGAAGGGCTGTCCGCGACATCGTCCGGGGGACTGTCCGACCGCCTCCCGAAGTGCTGTCCGACGAGGGAGTACATCCTCGCGGTTGGGAGGTTGTAAATCCTAGCTGCGGGGATCTGCACCAATGATCTCCACCGAATCTTCTTCCGCTGCGCTTCGAGTTGGTACGGATCAGGTCAAACCTTGTATGCAGTCTCCATAGTGGTCCTGGGCGTGCTCGCTACCGAAAATTTTCGTTTTCTGTCGCGTTACCCAACAGTGGCATCAAGAGCCGTGCTATGCGTAGATGCAGGTTACGATCTAGAATACATGGAGATGTATGGGTATTGCATAATATAATTTTGGAGTAGATGAGATCTATTGCTGAAAATTATTTATGTGGGTGACAGATGAAATCTGTTACCCGACATTCTTGTTGCTTCCCTGGAATTTGCGTTTGCTCAATCTCGAGACAGCATGGTGGAATTTGACAAAGTTCTGGCAATCCGTGATCCTGATTGATCATGGAAGTGCTATCAGTTCTTTGGGTTCTGCCATAGTCAAAAGAAAGATGAAATTCACAGATGAATGGGCATTGCAGATATGATCTGCATGGGGGTCATGCGTATGATGAAGTTTAGTATGGGGCTCGAGATTTAATTATCTCGTGTTTCATACACCCCGAGATGTTAATCTAGCAACTTGAATAATCATACTTGATGATAAAATGTTGGTAGCTGCGGTTTAAGTCAAAACCTTAGAAGCCACGTAAAATAAAATTTTGCATAAACCGATTAGAGGCGTCTAACTTGGTTTTGCAGGATGGTTTGCATGTGATGTGGTATAGCAATGCTCATATTCAATTTGATTATGTATGAGATGACTATATGATGTAATTAACATGACCTGCGTGTCATGATTTGGCATGATGGCTGGAGCCATATGATTGCACTTTAATGACCTGCGTGTCAACCTTAAGTAATGCATTTATTTTATCCTGCTATGGAGATAGCAATATTATCTGGTGCATCAACAAGGTGGTGGCAATCTGTGCGAAGGTGAACACCGACGCGAATGCCGAAGACAAAGAAATGAAAGACTTCTCCGTCAGAAGGGGCTATACCATGTCATGCTATTATGAATTGCCTGAGATGTTTATCCCTCTTGATGCACCCTTCTTGATTGCGCGGTAGTCGCTTTTTATTAGGGTGATCTCTCACTTCAAAATATCAAAGTAGTTAGTGTTCACCCAAGTGTAGCACCGTCTGTAATTCGTATCTTTTCGGGGTACGCCATGTCCACATGGGTACGAACGAATCGAGAGGAATGAGGCGGGTGAGGTCAGACCTCGCAGCAAGATCACTTGGTTGTCTTTGACGTTCAGGCAGGATCGTCCTGAGCTCGGAACACACCCATCGAAAGATGAACAAGAGTCACATGGAGATGTGATCGGCAAGTTTTCCTACCAATTGAAATTCTCGTCATCAGTGATGTCCACATCAATGGCGTTGAATCGAAGTGTGGGTCTTGTATCACTCATAATCAATTTTGAGAGATATTGATTTGAGTGGGAGCGCACTTTAGAATAAAATTGTTTATTCACTAGTGCTTTTTCATTATAAACAAAGTCTAAGTGAAAACTTGTGTTTTCCGTTGTAGATCAAATGGCTCGCAACACCGCGTTCAACTTAGGCCCGATGTTAGAGAAAGAGAAGTTAACTGTGACTGGAAACAACTATGCGGACTGGGTCCGCAACCTGAGGATTGTCCTCAGGAGCTCTAAGAAACTGTATGTGCTTGAAAATGCTCTTCCAGCTAAACCGGCAGCAGAGGCCCCGGAAGATGAACAAAATGTCTGGGCCACTAAGGATGATGATCACAACTTAGTGCAGTGCCTCATGCTAGCTTGCATGAGTACAGACCTTCAAAAACGTTTTGAACTCCATAAACCCCATGATATGATCCGGGAATTGGATGCTCTGTACAAGGAAACCGCAAAGTCTGAACGATTTGATATCATGAAGGCTTTGATGGATTGCAAGATGGCTGAGGGTAGTTCAGTTGGCGAACACGTGGTCAAAATGATTGGCTATGCTGAAAGGCTTAAAACCCTGGAATTTCCACTTCCACCTGGCCATACGATGGACATGTTGCTTTCTTCACTCCCCCCGTCTTACGACGGTTTTGTATTAAACTACAACATGAGTGGGATGGAGAAGGAATCGGAAGAGGTGCTCGCCATGCTGAAAACTGCAGAAGGAGGACTGCGGAAAAATCGCAAGCAAGTGTTGCTTGTGAATAAAACCGCCAGTTTTAAAAAGAAAAAAAGGCAAGCCAAAGAAGGGCAAGGGCGCCGGTAAGACCGGATCCCAAAGCAACTCTAAGGGCGGAGCCAAGAATGAAACTGAGTGCTTCTACTGCAAGGGCACAGGACACTGGAAGAGAAACTGCAAGAAGTATCTGGAAGATAAGAAGTCCGGGAAAACCGAAAAAGGTATAATTGTTATACAAGTTAATGTCATTGACGTTTTGCTTGCTGGCGAAAATTCTAAGTCTTGGGTATTTGATACCGGATCGGTTGCTCACATTTGCAACTCGATACAGGGACTTTAGAAGGTGCGTAGGCTGGCAAAGAATGAGGTCGTGATGCGGGTCGGGAACGGCGCTGGGATCGCCGCGCAAGCCGTCGGCATTATGCCTCTACGTCTCCCTTCGGGATTTATTTTGGAACTTAGTAACTGTTATCTTGTTCCGGCATTGTGTAGAAACATTATCTCCGGATCATGTTTAGTGCACGATGGGTATTCGTACAAGTCTGAGAACAATGGTTGTTCACTTTATTGTAAGGATATGTTTTATGGATTTGCACCCATTGTTGGGGGCCTTTTCATACTAAATCTTGAATGTGGAAATGATGTCTTTAACGTGAATGCTAAGCGCCTTAAGAAGGATGCTACCACCACCACTTACTTGTGGCACTGTCGACTTGGCCACATCGGAAAGAAACGCATGCAAAAACTCCAGTCAAATGGAGTTTTACTGTCCTTTGATTTTGAATCATTCGACACATGTGAAGCTTGTCTGATGGGGAAAATGACCAAGACGCCGTTCACGGGTCATCCTGAACGGGCGTGTGAATTATTGGAAATAATACATAGTGATGTATGTGGTCCAATGAACACGGCCGCACGGGGTGGGTATTTTTACTTCGTGACTTTTACTGATGATTTAAGTCGGTATGGCTATATCTACTTGATGAAGCATAAGTCGGAAACCTTTGAAAAGTTCAAAGAATTTCAGAATGAGGTAGAAAATCATCGTGACAAAAAGATTAAGTTTCTGCGGTCTGATCGCGGAGGCGAATATCTTAGTCATGAGTTTGGCCAACATCTAAGTGACCGTGGAATCGTTTCACAGCTTACGCCTCCCGGAACTCCACAGAGAAACGGAGTATCGGAACGACGTAACCGAACCTTGTTGGACATGGTAAGGTCGATGATGTCTCTTACAGATCTACCGATATCTTTTTGGGGTCACGCACTACTTACTGCAGCTCACACACTAAACAGAGCACCGTCTAAATCTGTTGAGACGACACCATATGAGTTATGGCATGGGAAGAAACCCAATTTGTCGCATCTCAAAGTTTGGGGTTGTGAAGCTTATGTAAAACGTTTACAACCAAGCAAACTCGATCCCAGATCAGACAAATGTAACTTTGTAGGTTATCCCAAGGAAACTGTTGGGTATTTCTTCTACCAACCCTCTGAGTGCAAAGTGTTTGTCGCTAAAAACGGAGTCTTTCTCGAGAAAGAGTTTCTCGCAAAAGAATTAAGTGGGAGGACAGTACAACTTGATGAGATTAGTGAATCTTCGGCAACTGTTGATACGGCTAAGGAACCGGAAGAAATTCCGCTAATTATCCCTACAACCGAGCCGGAAGTTGTCGCATGCGATGCGGAGACTTCAGACAATGTTGTAACTGAACCGCGCAGATCAAGTAGGGCTATCCAGCCACCTGAATGGTTTCATAACGAAATCTTCATTCTTGAAGACGATGAACCTGTGCACTACAAGGAAGCGATGGTGGGGCCCAGCTCAAAAGAATGGCACAAAGCCATGAGATCCGAAATGGAATCCATGTACGAAAACCAAGTTTGGAACTTGGAAGAACTTCCAGAAGGCGCAAAGCCGATTGGTTGTAAATGGATTTTCAAAAGAAAGATGGACGCGGATGGTAACATTACTATCCACAAAGCTAGACTTGTCGCGAAAGGGTTCACGCAAGTTCCAGGAGTGGACTACGACGAGACTTTCTCGCCCGTAGCTATGCTTAGGTCTGTTCGGATATTGCTAGCAATTGCTGCTTATTTCGACAATGAAATATGGCAGATGGATGTCAAAACGGCTTTCCTAAATGGAAACCTCAAAGAGGATGTATACATGATACAGCCGGAAGGTTTTGTCATTCATGAGGATGCTGGAAAGGTATGCAAACTTCAGAAAGCCATTTATGGTCTGAAGCAAGCATCAAGGAGCTGGAACATTCGTTTTGATGAAGTGGTCAAAGAGTTTGGTTTCATCAGGAATGACGAAAAATCTTGTGTTTACAAGAAGTTTAGTGGGAGCGCAAAAGCATTTCTAATCTTGTATGTGGATGACATATTATTGATTGGAAATGACATGAATTTTCTTAGCGAAATAAAAGAATCATTGAAGAAAATGTTTTCAATGAAAGACTTAGGCGAAGCGGCACATGTATTGGGCATCAGAATCTATAGAGATTGATCAAAACGCCTGATAGCGCTTAGCCAAAGCACGTACATTGACAAGGTGTTGAAAAGGTTCAACATGGAGAACTCCAAGAAAGGCCTACTCCCCATGTCACCTGGCACAGTGCTTTGCAAGAATCAGAGTCCTCGAACTCTCGATGAGCGAGTACAAATGAATGATGTTCCATATGCCTCGACAGTTGGTTCTATTATGTATGCCATGCTATGTACAAGACCGGATGTTTCCTATGCGCTAAGTGTTAGCAGCCGGTACCAAAGTGATCCAGGATTGGAACACTGGGCTGCAGTCAACGGTATTCTTAAGTACCTCAGACGGACCAAGGATTTACTCCTTGTGTACGGAGGTGATGAAGAGCTCATTGTAAGTGGTTACACTGATGCAGGCTTCATGACTGACCCAGATGACTTCAAATCTCAATCAGGCTATGTTTTCATGTTGAACGGTGGCGCAGTTGATTGGAAAAGTTCCAAACGAAAGACTGTGGCGGATTCTACGACGGAGGCGGAGTATGTTGCAGCTTCAGAAGCCTCCAAGGAGGCGGTATGGATCAAGCAATTTCTTGAAGACCTTGGTGTGGTTCCAAGTGCTCTGGACCCGGTGGAGATCTATTGTGATAATAGTGGCGCCGTGGCTCAGGCAAGGGAGCCAAGTTCGCACCATAAGACAAGACATATTCAACGCAAATATAAACTCATTCGACAACATGTCAAAGAGGGTTTAGTGAAAGTATGCAAAGTTCACACCGATCTGAATGTGTCAGACCCGATGAAAAAGCCTCTACCACGAGCAAAGCATGAGCAACACCGGATAGCCATTGGTGTTAGGGAAGCCACGTAACTGGATTATGACTCTAGTGCAAGTGGGAGTCTGTAGGAGATATGCCCTCGAGGCAGTAATATCAGTTATTTTGTATCTCCTGGTTTGTAATGAAAGTTTATGTTCCATGCTATAACTGCAATGATTCTCGAGTCTACAATAAAAGGAGGCTTGGAGGGAAACTCATGTGCACGTGTGGGATAATAAACGGAAAAATGTATTCCTGGTCAAGCCTCTATGACTGGCTCGAGTATTGCATGATGATCCTGTTTTCCTGATCATGGGCATGTCTATGCCGGCAATTTTGAGGGCACAAATTGTTGGTAGAACACTTGTGTTGAATCGACCCTTTTTGATGTTATGCTATGAGATGCATTCGTCACAAGTTAATGGTTTATAACACAGAGAAGTTAATGTTTGCATAATTCCTTAGACCATGAGAGTATCGAGTTCCTTCATACTTGCTTCGTGAACTTTGGGGTTTGTTAAATGTCATCCGTAACTGGGTGGCTATTACGGCGGCTTACGGGTTCACGGAAAAGTATGGCAAGTAACGAGATAGCTCAAGATTGGGATTTGCTCCTCCGACGATGGAGAGATATACTCGGGCCCTCTCGGTGTTACGGTATCCATCATCGTCTGGCCAGACACCTTGTGATTTGATCACTGGGATGCCGGAACACGGAAACGAGAAAATAGAACAAAACCGGTAACGAGGTAACTTGCATGATGGATAAATTGTTGATCCACAGGAATGCAATAAATCTCACCTTGGGTGTTTGTGACATATCGCGAAGCAACAGGAATAGCACACGGCAACTGGAGGTTCACTCGAATATTCATTCGTGTGGGTATAGGGGTCAATATGGGTGTCCACGGCTCCGATGTTGATCATTGATCGGAAGGGGTTCCAGGTCATGTCTATACTTCACCGAACCTATAGGGTCACACACTTAAGGGTCATCTATCTGCTGAATACTAGACAGGGAGTCTGAGAGAAAGTTTCTGGAAAAAGTTTTTTTCGCAGACAGCGGAAAAGTTCCGACGAGAGAGGTCACCGGATGAGTTTCGGTGATACTGAAAAGTTGTTTCAGAGGATACCATAAAGTCAAATTGGTTTTGGCACATGCCTGATAATTCTTAGAGGGTGCCAGAATCATTCTGGAAACTTTTGGGAATTTTCTGGAAGAAAAACCGGAAATGTTTCGGAGCTGCCGGAACCACTTCAGATGCTTTTCGCAGATGAAAATCACTAATCTGGAATTGTTCCAGAATGCGTTGAAAATTATTATGGTGGGTACTGGAAATGTTCTAAGCCCACATAAATATTTTTAGTTCGAACGGACGCTGAAAAATGTCATCGTGAATAGTGAAAGTGCTTTTTGGGTTACTTTTTGGAAAGCCACTAGTTTGGGCTTTATCCCAAAATATCTAGGGATGACATGGATGGATTGGGAGGCCCTCATGGGGGCCCCCCAAGGGGTGTGGCCGGCCAAGTAGGTGGCTCCTCCTTGGAGCCCCTCTTGTTCCTTGGTTTCACCCTTAAACCCTTGGTGGAAGGACTTCATTCATGTGCTTTTGGGTTTTATTGTAAAACCACCCTACCCCTTGGGATTTCCTATAAATAGAGGTGGAGGGGCAGCCCTCCACACTCATCCCTTGCTCTCATACACATGCCATGCATTATCTGGCTTCTTCTCTCCCTCCCACGAAAAGAGTTTCGTAGAGCCGAAAGGCTGTCTGGGTTCCGGCAGGAACTAGTTCTGGACGGCGAAGCCCTGCCGGATAGCTGACACCGTATGTGTGCAACCCCATAGAGAGGTCGTAGTTTCGGTCTTTTGCCCGAGGGGCTGTTCGAGAGTCCTCCCGAAGGGCTGTCCGAGTCTCCGTTTGAGTTTCGAGGGTCCTCCCGAAGGGCTGTCCGCGACATCGTCCGGGGGACAGTCCGACCGCCTCCCGAAGGGCTGTCCGACGAGGGAGTACATCCTTGCGGTTGGGAGGTTGTTAATCCTAGCTGCGGGGATCTGCACCAACGATCTCCACCGACTCTTCTTCCGCTGCGCTTCGAGTCGGTACGGATCAGATCAAACCTTGTATGCAGTCTCCATAGTGGTCCTGGGCGTGCTCGCTATACCGAAAATTTTCGTTTTCTGTCGCGTTCCCAACAGTGGCATCAAGAGCCGTGCTATGCGTAGATGCAGGTTACGATCTAGAATACATGGAGATGTATGGGTATTGCATAATATAATTTTGGAGTAGATGAGATCTATTGCTGAAAATTATTTATGCGGGTGACAGATGAAATCTGTTACCCGACATTCTTGTTGCTTCCCTGGAATTTGCGTTTGCTCAATTTCGAGACAGCATGGTGGAATTTGACAAAGTTCTGGCAATCCGTGATCCTGATTGATCATGGAAGTGCTATCAGTTCTTTGGGTTCTGCCATAGTCAAAAGAAAGATGAAATTCGCAGATGAATGGGCATGGCAGATATGATCTGCACGGGGGTCATGCGTATGACGAAGTTTAGTATGGGGCTCGAGATTTAATTATCTCGTGTTTCATACACCCCGAGATGTTAATCTAGCAACTTGAATAATCATACTTGATGATAAAACGTTGGTAGCTGCGGTTTAAGTCAAAACCTTAGAAGCCACGTAAAATAAAATTTTGCATAAACCGATTAGAGGCGTCTAACTTGGTTTTGCAGGATGGTTTGCATGTGATGTGGTATAGCAATGCTCATATTCAATTTGATTATGTATGAGATGACTATATGATGTAATTAACATGACCTGCGTGTCATGATTTGGCATGATGGCTAGAGCCATATGATTGCACTTTAATGACCTGCGTGTCAACCTTAAGTAATGCATTTATTTTATCCTGCTATGGAGATAGCAATATTATCTGGTGCATCAACAAGGTGGTGGCAATCTGCGCGAAAGTGAACACCGACGCGAATGCCGAAGACGAAGAAATGAAAGACTTCTCCGTCAGAAGGGGCTATACCATATCATGCTATTATGAATTGCCTGAGAAGTTTATCCCTCTTGATGCACCCTTCTTGATTGCGCGGTAGTCGCTTTTTATTAGGGTGATCTCTCACTTCAAAATATCAAAGTAGTTAGTGTTCACCCAAGTGTAGCACCGTCTGTAATTCGTATCTTTTCGGGGTACGCCATGTCCACATGGGTACGAATGAATCGAGAGGAATGAGGCGGGTGAGGTCAGACCTCGCAGCAAGATCACTTGGTTGTCTTTGACGTTCGGGAAGGATCGTCCTGAGCTCGGAACACACCCATCGAAAGATGAACAAGAGTCACATGGAGATGTGATCGGCAAGTTTGCCTACCAATTGAAATTCTCGTCATCAGTGATGTCCACATCAATGGCGTTGAATCGAAGTGTGGGTCTTGTATCACTCATAATCAATTTTGAGAGATATTGATTTGAGTGGGAGCGCACTTTAGAATAAAATTGTTTATTCACTAGTGCTTTTTCATTATAAACAAAGTCTAAGTGAAAACTTGTGTTTTCCGTTGTAGATCAAATGGCTCGCAACACCGCGTTCAACTTAGGCCCGATGTTAGAGAAAGAGAAGTTAACTGCGACTGGAAAAAACTATGCGGACTGGGTCCGCAACCTGAGGATTGTCCTCAGGAGCGCTAAGAAACTGTATGTGCTTGAAAATGCTCTTCCAGCTAAACCGGCGGCAGAGGCCCCGGAAGATGAACAAAATGTCTGGGCCACTAAGGATGATGATCACAACTTAGTGCAGTGCCTCATGCTAGCTTGCATGAGTACAGACCTTCAAAAACATTTTGAACTCCATAAACCCCGTGATATGATCCGGGAATTGGATGCTCTGTACAAGGAAACCGCAAAGTCTGAATGATTTGATATCATGAAGGCTTTGATGGATTGCAAGATGGCTGAGGGTAGTTCAGTTGGCGAACACGTGGTCAAAATGATTGGCTATGCTGAAAGGCTTAAAACCCTGGAATTTCCACTTCCACCTGGCCATACGATGGACATGTTGCTTTCTTCACTCCCCCCGTCTTACGACGGTTTTGTATTAAACTACAACATGAGTGGGATGGAGAAGGAACCGGAAGAGGTGCTCGCCATGCTGAAAACTGCAGAAGGAGGACTGTGGAAAAATCGCAAGCAAGTGTTGCTTGTGAATAAAACCGCCAGTTTCAAAAAGAAAAAAGACAAGCCAAAGAAGGGCAAGGGCACCGGTAAGACCGGATCCCAAAGCAACTCTAAGGGCAGAGCCAAGAATGAAACTGAGTGCTTCTACTGCAAGGGCACAGGACACTGGAAGAGAAACTCCAAGAAGTATCTGGAAGATAAGAAGTCCGGGAAAACCGGAAAAGGTATAATTGTTATACAAGTTAATGTCATTGACGTTTTGCTTGCTGGCGAAAATTCTAAGTCTTGGGTATTTGATACCGGATCGGTTGCTCACATTTGCAACTCGATACAGGGACTTCAGAAGGTGCGCAGGCTGGCAAAGAATGAGGTCGTGATGCGGGTCGGGAACGGCGCTGGGATCGCCGCGCAAGCCGTCGGCATTATGCCTCTATGTCTCCCTTCGGGATTTATTTTGGAACTTAGTAACTGTTATCTTGTTCCGGCATTGTGTAGAAACATTATCTCCGGATCATGTTTAGTGCACGATGGGTATTCGTACAAGTCTGAGAACAATGGTTGTTCACTTTATTGTAAGGATATGTTTTATGGATTTGCACCCATTGTTGGGGGCCTTTTCATACTAAATCTTGAATGTGGAAATGATGTCTTTAACGTGAATGCTAAACGCCTTAAGAAGGATGCTACCACCACCACTTACTTGTGGCACTATCGACTTGGCCACATCGGAAAGAAACGCATGCAAAAACTCCAGTCAAATAGAGTTTTACCGTCCTTTGATTTTGAATCATTCGACACATGTGAAGCTTGTCTGATGGGGAAAATGACCAAGACGCCGTTCACGGGTCATCCTGAACGGGCGTGTGAATCATTGGAAATAATACATAGTGATGTATGTGGTCCAATGAACACGGCCGCACGGGGTGGGTATTTTTACTTCGTGACTTTTACTGATGATTTAAGTCGGTATGGCTATATCTACTTGATGAAGCATAAGTCGGAAACCTTTGAAAAGTTCAAAGAATTTCAGAATGAGGTAGAAAATCATCGTGACAAAAAGATTAAGTTTCTGCGGTCTGATCACGGAGGCGAATATCTTAGTCATGAGTTTGGCCAACATCTAAGTGACCGTGGAATCGTTTCACAGCTTACGCCTCCCGGAACTCCACAGAGAAATGGAGTATTGGAACAACGTAACCGAACCTTGTTGGACATGGTAAGGTCGATGATGTCTCTTACAGATCTACCGATATCTTTTTGGGGTCACGCACTACTTACTGCAGCTCACACACTAAATAGAGCACCGTCTAAATCTGTTGAGACGACACCATACGAGTTATGGCATGGGAAGAAACCCAATTTGTCGCATCTCAAAGTTTGGGGTTGTGAAGCTTATGTAAAACGTTTACAACCAAGCAAACTCGATCCCAGATCAGACAAATGTAACTTTGTAGGTTATCCCAAGGAAACCGTTGGGTATTTCTTCTACCAACCCTCCGAGTGCAAAGTGTTTGTCGCTAAAAACGGAGTCTTTCTCGAGAAAGAGTTTCTCGCAAAAGAATTAAGTGGGAGGACAGTACAACTTGATGAGATTAGTGAATCTTCGGCAACTGTTGATACGGCTAAGGAACCGGAAGAAATTCCGCTAATTATCCCTACAACCGAGCCGGAAGTTGTCGCATGCGATGCGGAGACTTCAGACAATGTTGTAACTGAACCACGCAGATCAGGTAGGGCTATCCAGCCACCTGAATGGTTTCATAACGAAATCTTCATTCTTGAAGACGATGAACCTGCATACTACAAGGAAGCGATGGCGGGGCCCAGCTCAAAAGAATGGCACAAAGCCATGAGATCCGAAATGGAATCCATGTACGAAAACCAAGTTTGGAACTTGGAAGAACTTCCAGAAGGCGCAAAGCCGATTGGTTGTAAATGGATTTTCAAAAGAAAGACGGACGCGGATGGTAACATTACTATCCACAAAGCTAGACTTGTCGCGAAAGGGTTCACGCAAGTTCCAGGAGTGGACTACGACGAGACTTTCTCGCCCGTAGCTATGCTTAGGTCTGTTCGGATATTGCTAGCAATTGCTGCTTATTTCGACTATGAAATATGGCAGATGGATGCCAAAACGGCTTTCCTAAATGGAAACCTCAAAGAGGATGTATACATAATACAGCCGGAAGGTTTTGTCATTCATGAGGATGCTGGAAAGGTATGCAAACTTCAGAAAGCCATTTATGGTCTGAAGCAAGAATCAAGGAGCTGGAACATTCGTTTTGATGAAGTGGTCAAAGAGTTTGGTTTCATCAGGAATGATGAAGAATCTTGTGTTTACAAGAAGTTTAGTGGGAGCGCAAAAGCATTTCTAATCTTGTATGTGGATGACATATTATTGATTGGAAATGACATGAATTTTCTTAGCGAAATAAAAGAATCATTGAAGAAAAGGTTTTCAATGAAAGACTTAGGCGAAGCGGCATATGTATTGGGCATCAGAATCTATAGAGATAGATCAAAACGCCTGATAGCGCTTAGCCAAAGCACGTACATTGACAAGGTGTTGAAAAGGTTCAACATGGAGAACTCCAAGAAAGGCCTACTCCCCATGTCACCTGGCACAGTGCTTTGCAAGAATCAGAGTCCTCGAACTCTCGATGAGCGAGTACAAATGAATGATGTTCCATATGCCTCGGCAGTTGGTTCTATTATGTATGCCATGCTATGTACAAGACCGGATGTTTCCTATGCGCTAAGTGTTAGCAGCCGGTACCAAAGTGATCCAGGATTGGAACACTGGGCCGCAGTCAAGGGTATTCTTAAGTACCTCAGACGGACCAAGGATTTACTCCTTGTGTACGGAGGTGATGAAGAGCTCATTGTAAGTGGTTACACTGATGCAGGCTTCATGACTGACCCAGATGAATTCAAATCTCAATCAGGCTATGTTTTCATGTTGAATGGTGGCGCAGTTGATTGGAAAAGTTCCAAACAAAAGACTGTGGCGGATTCTACGACGGAGGCGGAGTATGTTGCAGCTTCAGAAGCCTCCAAGGAGGCGGTATGGATCAAGCAATTTCTTGAAGACCTTGGTGTGGTTCCAAGTGCTCTGGACCCGGTGGAGATCTATTGTGATAATAGTGGCGCCGTGGCTCAGGCAAGGGAGCCAAGTTCGCACCATAAGACAAGACATATTCAACGTAAATATAAACTCATTCGACATCATGTCGAAGAGGGTTTAGTGAAAGTACGCAAAGTTCACACGGATCTGAATGTGTCAGACCCGATGACAAAGCCTCTACCACGAGCAAAGCATGAGCAACACCGGATAGCCATTGGTGTTAGGTAAGCCATGTAACTGGATTATGACTCTAGTGCAAGTGGGAGTCTGTAGGAGATATGCCCTAGAGGCAGTAATATCAGTTATTTTGTATCTCCTGGTTTGTAATGAAAGTTTATGATTCCATGCTATAACTGCAATGATTCTCGAGTCTACAATAAAACGAGGCTTGGAGGGAAACTCATGTGCACGTGTGGGATAATAAACGGAAAAATGTATTCCTGGTCAAGCCTCTTTGACTGGCTCGAGTATTGCATGATGATCATGTTTTCCTGATCATGGGCATGTCTATGCCGGCAATTTTGAGGGCACAAATTGTTGGTAGAACACTTGTGTTGAATCGACCCATTTTCATGTTATGCTATGAGATGCATTCGTCACAAGTTAATGGTTTATAACACAGAGAAGTTAATGTTTGCATAATTCCTTAGACCATGAGAGTATCGAGTTCCTTCATACTTGCTTCGTGAACTTTGGGGTTTGTTAAACGTCATCCATAACTGGGTGGCTATTACGGCGGCTTACGGGTTCACGGAAAAGTATGGCAAGTAACGAGATAGCTCAAGATTGGGATTTGCTCCTCCGACGATGGAGAGATATACTCGGGCCCTCTCGGTGTTACGGTATCCATCATCGTCTGGCCAGACACCTTGTGATTTGATCACTGGGATGCCGGAACACGGAAACGAGAAAAGAGAACAAAACCGGTAACGAGGTAACTTGCATGATGGACAAATTGTTGATCCACAGGAATGCAATAAATCTCACCTTGGGTGTTTGTGACATATCGCGAAGCAACAAGAATAGCACACGGCAACTGGAGGTTCACTCGAATATTCATTCGTGTGGGTATAGGGGTCGATATGGGTGTCCACGGCTCCGATGTTGATCATTGATCGGAAGGGGTTCCAGGTCATGTCTATACTTCACCGAACCTATAGGGTCACAGGCTTAAGGGTCATCTATCTGCTGAATACTAGACAGGGAGTCTGAGAGAAAGTTTCTGGAAAAAGTTTTTTTCGGAGACAGCGGAAAAGTTCCGACGAGAGAGGTCACCGGATGAGTTTCGGTCATACTGAAAAGTTGTTTCAGAGGATACCATAAAGTCAAATTGGTTTTGGCACATGCCTGATAATTCTTAGAGGGTGCCAGAATCATTCTGGAAACTTTTGGGAATTTTCTGGAAGAAAAACCGGAAATGTTTCGGAGCTGCCGGAACCACTTCAGATGCTTTTCGCAGATGAAAATCACTAATCTGGAATTGTTCCAGAACGCGTTGAAAATTATTATGGTGGGTACTGGAAATGTTCTAAGCCCACATAAATATTTTCAGTTCGAACGGACGCTGAAAAATGTCGTCGTGAATAGTGAAAGTGCTTTTTGGGTTACTTTTTGGAAAGCCACTTGTTTGGGCTTTATCCCAAAATATCTAGGGATGACATGGATGGATTGGGAGGCCCTCATGGGGGCCCCCCAAGGGGTGTGGCTGGCCAAGTAGGTGGCTCCTCCTTGGAGCCTCTCTTGTTCCTTGTTTTCACCCTTAAACCCTTGCTGGAAGGACTTCATTCATGTGCTTTTGGGTTTTATTGTAAAACCACCCTACCCCTTGGGATTTCCTATAAATAGAGGTGGAGGGGCAGCCCTCCACACTCATCCCTTGCTCTCATACACATGCCATGCATTATCTGGCTTCTTCTCTCCCTCCCACGAAAAGAGTTTCGTAGAGCCGAAAGGCTGTCTGTGTTCCGGCAGGAACTAGTTCTGGACGGCGAAGCCCTGCCAGATAGCTGACACCGTATGTGTGCAACCCCATAGAGAGGTCGTAGTTTCGGTCTTTTGCCCGAGGGGCTGTTCGAGAGTCCTCCCGAAGGGCTGTCCGAGTCTCCGTTTGAGTTTCGAGGGTCCTCCCGAAGGGCTATCCGCGACATCGTCCGGGGGACTGTCCGACCGCCTCCCGAAGGGCTGTCCGACGAGGGAGTACATCCTCGTGGTTGGGAGGTTGTAAATCCTAGCTGCGGGGACCTGCACCAACGATCTCCACCGACTCTTCTTCCGCTGCGCTTCGAGTTGGTACGGATCAGATCAAACCTTGTATGCAGTCTCCATAGTGGTCCTGGGCGTGCTCGCTACCGAAAATTTTCGTTTTCTGTCGCGTTACCCAACAGTGGCATCAAGAGCCGTGCTATGCGTAGATGCAGGTTACGATCTAGAATACATGGAGATGTATGGGTATTGCATAATATAATTTTGGAGTAGATGAGATCTATTGCTGAAAATTATTTATGTGGGTGACAGATGAATCTGTTACCCGACATTCTTGTTGCTTCCCTGGAATTTGCGTTTGCTCAATCTCGAGACAGCATGGTGGAATTTGACAAAGTTCTGGCAATCCGTGATCCTGATTGATCATGGAAGTGCTATCAGTTCTTTGGGTTCTGCCATAGTCAAAAGAAAGATGAAATTCGCAGATGAATGGGCATTGCAGATATGATCTGCACGGGGGTCATGCGTATGACGAAGTTTAGTATGGGGCTCGAGATTTAATTATCTCGTGTTTCATACACCCCGAGATGTTAATCTAGCAACTTGAATAATCATACTTGATGATAAAACGTTGGTAGCTGCGGTTTAAGTCAAAACCTTAGAAGCCACGTAAAATAAAATTTTGCATAAACCGATTAGAGGCGTCTAACTTGGTTTTGCAGGATGGTTTGCATGTGATGTGGTATAGCAATGCTCATATTCAATTTGATTATGTATGAGATGACTATATGATGTAATTAACATGACCTGCGTGTCATGATTTGGCATGATGGCTGGAGCCATATGATTGCACTTTAATGACCTGCGTGTCAACCTTAAGTAATGCATTTATTTTATCCTGCTATGGAGATAGCAATATTATCTGGTGCATCAACAAGGTGGTGGCAATATGTGCGAAGGTGAACACCGACGCGAATGCCGAAGACGAAGAAATGAAAGACTTCTCCGTTAGAAGGGGCTATACCATATCATGCTATTATGAATTGCCTGAGATGTTTATCCCTCTTGATGCACCCTTCTTGATTGCGCGGTAGTCGCTTTTTATTAGGGTGATCTCTCACTTCAAAATATCAAAGTAGTTAGTGTTCACCCAAGTGTAGCACCGTCTGTAATTCGTATCTTTTCGGGGTACGCCATGTCCACATGGTTACGAACGAATCGAGAGGAATGAGGCGGGTGAGGTCAGACCTCGCAGCAAGATCACTTGGTTGTCTTTGACGTTCAGGCAGGATCGTCCTGAGCTCGGAACACACCCATCGAAAGATGAACAAGAGTCACATGGAGATGTAATCGGCAAGTTTTCCTACCAATTGAAATTCTCGTCATCAGTGATGTCCACATCAATGGCGTTGAATCGAAGTGTGGGTCTTGTATCACTCATAATCAATTTTGAGAGATATTGATTTGAGTGGGAGCGCACTTTAGAATAAAATTGTTTATTCACTAGTGCTTTTTCATTATAAACAAAGTCTAAGTGAAAAAGTTGTGTTTTCCGTTGTAGATCAAATGGCTCGCAACACCGCGTTCAACTTAGGCCCGATGTTAGAGAAAGAGAAGTTAACTGCGACTGGAAACAACTATGCGGACTGGGTCCGCAACCTGAGGATTGTCCTCAGGAGCGGTAAGAAACTGTATGTGCTTGAAAATGCTCTTCCAGCTAAACCGGCGGCAGAGGCCCCGGAAGATGAACAAAATGTCTGGGCCACTAAGGATGATGATCACAACTTAGTGCAGTGCCTCATGCTAGCTTGCATGAGTACAGACCTTCAAAAACGTTTTGAACTCCATAAACCCCGTGATATGATCCGGGAATTGGATGCACTGTACAAGGAAACCGCAAAGGCTGAACGATTTGATATCATGAAGGGTTTGATGGATTGCAAGATGGCTGAGGGTAGTTCAGTTGGCGAACACGTGGTCAAAATGATTGGCTATGCTGAAAGGCTTAAAACCCTGGAATTTCCACTTCCACCTGGCCATACGATGGACATGTTGCTTTCTTCACTCCCCCCGTCTTACGACGGTTTTGTATTAAACTACAACATGAGTGGGATGGAGAAGGAACCGGAAGAGGTGCTCGCCATGCTGAAAACTGCAAAAGGAGGACTGCGGAAAAATCGCAAGCAAGTGTTGCTTGTGAATAAAACCGCCAGTTTCAAAAAGAAAAATGGCAAGCCAAAGAAGGGCAAGGGCGCCGGTAAGACCGGATCCCAAAGCAACTCTAAGGGCGGAGCCAAGAATGAAACTGAGTGCTTCTACTGCAAGGGCACAGGACACTGGAAGAGAAACTGCAAGAAGTATCTGGAAGATAAGAAGTCCGGGAAAACCGGAAAAGGTATAATTGTTATACAAGTTAATGTCATTGACGTTTTGCTTGCTGGCGAAAATTCTAAGTCTTGGGTATTTGATACCGGATCGGTTGCTCACATTTGCAACTTGATACAGGGACTTCAGAAGGTGCGCAGGCTGGCAAAGAATGAGGTCGTGATGCGGGTCGGGAACGGCGCTGGGATCGCCGCGCAAGCCGTCGGCATTATGCCTCTACGTCTCCCTTCGGGATTTATTTTGGAACTTAGTAACTGTTATCTTGTTTCGGCATTGTGTAGAAACGTTATCTCTAGATCATGTTTAGTGCACGATGGGTATTCGTACAAGTCTGAGAACAATGGTTGTTCACTTTATTGTAAGGATATGTTTTATGGATTTGCACCCATTATTGGGGGCCTTTTCATACTAAATCTTGAATGTGGAAATGATGTCTTTAACGCGAATGCTAAACGCCTTAAGAAGGATGCTACCACCACCACTTACTTGTGGCACTGTCGACTTGGCCACATCGGAAAGAAACGCATGCAAAAACTCCAGTCAAATGGAGTTTTACCGTCCTTTGATTTTGAATCATTCGACACATGTGAAGCTTGTCTGATGGGGAAAATGACCAAGACGCCGTTCACGGGTCATCCTGAACGGGCGTGTGAATTATTGGAAATAATACATAGTGATGTATGTGGTCCAATGAACACGGCCGCACGGGGTGGGTATTTTTACTTCGTGACTTTTACTGATGATTTAAGTCGGTATGGCTATATCTACTTGATGAAGCATAATTCAGAAACCTTTGAAAAGTTCAAAGAATTTCAGAATGAGGTAGAAAATCATCGTGACAAAAAGATTAAGTTTCTGCGGTCTGATCGCGGAGGCGAATATCTTAGTCATGAGTTTGGCCAACATCTAAGTGACCGTGGAATCGTTTCACAGCTTACGCCTCCCGGAACTCCACAGAGAAACGGAGTATCGGAACGACGTAACCGAACCTTGTTGGACATGGTAAGGTCGATGATGTCTCTTACAGATCTACCGATATCTTTTTGGGGTCACGCACTACTTACTGCAGCTCACACACTAAACAGAGCACCGTGTAAATCTGTTGAGACGACACCATACGAGTTATGGCATGGGAAGAAACCCAATTTGTCGCATCCCAAAGTTTGGGGTTTTGAAGCTTATGTAAATCGTTTACAACCAAGCAAACTCGATCCCAGATCAGACAAATGTAACTTTGTCGGTTATCCCAAGGAAACCGTTGGGTATTTCTTCTACCAACCCTCCGAGTGCAAAGTGTTTGTCGCTAAAAACAGAGTCTTTCTCGAGAAAGAGTTTCTCGCAAAAGAATTAAGTGGGAGGATAGTACAACTTGTTGAGATTAGTGAATCTTCGGCAACTGTTGATACGGCTAAGGAACCGGAAGAAATTCCGCTAATTATCCCTACAACCGAGCCGGAAGTTGTCGCATGCGATGCGAATACTTCAGACAATGTTGTAACTGAACCGCGCAGATCAGGTAGGGCTATCCAGCCACCTGAATGGTTTCATAACGAAATCTTCATTCTTGAAGACGATGAACCTGCGCACTATAAGGAAGCGATGGCGGGGCCCAGCTCAAAAGAATGGCACAAAGCCATGAGATTCGAAATGGAATCCATGTACGAAAACCTAGTTTGGAACTTGGAAGAACTTCCAGAAGGCGCAAAGCCGATTGGTTGTAAATGGATTTTCAAAAGAAAGACGGACGCGGATGGTAACATTACTATCCACAAAGCTAGACTTGTCGCGAAAGGGTTCACGCAAGTTCCAGGAGTGGACTACGACGAGACTTTCTCGCCCGTAGCTATGCTTAGGTCTGTTCGGATATTGCTAGCAATTGCTGCTTATTTCGACTATGAAATATGGCAGATGGATGTCAAAACGGCTTTCCTAAATGGAAACCTCAAAGAGGATGTATACATGATACAGCCGGAAGGTTTTTTCATTCATGAGGATGCTGGAAAGGTATGCAAACTTCAGAAAGCCATTTATGATCTGAAGCAAGCATCAAGGAGCTGGAACATTTGTTTTGATGAAGTGGTCAAAGAGTATGGTTTCATCAGGAATGACGAAGAATCTTGTGTTTACATGAAGTTTAGTGGGAGCGCAAAAGCATTTCTAATCTTGTATGTGGATGACATATTATTGATTGGAAATGACATGAATTTTCTTAGCGAAATAAAAGAATCATTGAAGAAAAGGTTTTCAATGAAAGACTTAGGCGAAGCGGCATATGTATTGGGCATCAGAATCTATAGAGATAGATCAAAACGCCTGATAGCGCTTAGCCAAAGCACGTACATTGACAAGGTGTTGAAAAGGTTCAACATGGAGAACTCCAAGAAAGGCCTACTCCCCATGTCACCTGGCACAGTGCTTTGTAAGAATCAGAGTCCTCGAACTCTCGATGAGCGAGTACAAATGAATGATGTTCCATATGCCTCGGCAGTCGGTTCTATTATGTATGCCATGCTATGTACAAGACCGGATGTTTCCTATGCGCTAAGTGTTAGCAGCCGGTACCAAAGTGATCCAGGATTGGAACACTGGGCCGCAGTCAAGGGTATTCTTAAGTACCTCAGACGGACCAAGGATTTACTCCTTGTGTACGGAGGTGATGAAGAGCTCATTGTAAGTGGTTACACTGATGCAGGCTTCATGACTGACCCAGATGACTTCAAATCTCAATCAGGCTATGTTTTCATGTTGAACGGTGGCGCAGTTGATTGGAAAAGTTCCAAACAAAAGACTGTGGCGGATTCTACGACGGAGGCGGAGTATGTTGCAGCTTCAGAAGCCTCCAAGGAGGCGGTATGGATCAAGCAATTTCTTGAAGACCTTGGTGTGGTTCCAAGTGCTCTGGACCCGGTGGAGATCTATTGTGATAATAGTGGCGCCGTGGCTCAGGCAAGGGAGCCAAGTTCGCACCATAAGACAAGACATATTCAACGCAAATATAAACTCATTCGACATCATGTCGAAGAGGGTTTAGTGAAAGTACGCAAAGTTCACACGGATCTGAATGTGTCAGACCCGATGACAAAGCCTCTACCACAAGCAAAGCATGAGCAACACCGGATAGCCATTGGTGTTAGGGAAGCCATGTAACTGGATTATGACTCTAGTGCAAGTGGGAGTCTGTAGGAGATATGCCCTAGAGGCAGTGATATCAGTTATTTTGTATCTCCTGGTTTGTAATGAAAGTTTATGATTCCATGCTATAACTGCAATGATTCTCGAGTCTACAATAAAACGAGGCTTGGAGGGAAACTCATGTGCACGTGTGGGATAATAAACGGAAAAATGTATACCTGGTCAAGCCTCTTTGACTGGCTCGAGTATTGCATGATGATCCTGTTTTCCTGATCATGGGCATGTCTATGCCGGCAATTTTGAGGGCACAAATTGTTGGTAGAACACTTGTGTTGAATCGACCCATTTTGATGTTATGCTATGAGATGCATTCGTCACAAGTTAATGGTCTATAACACAGAGAAGTTAATGTTTGCATAATTCCTTAGACCATGAGAGTATCGAGTTCCTTCATACTTGCTTCGTGAACTTTGTGGTTTGTTAAACGTCATCCGTAACTGGGTGGCTATTACGGCGGCTTACGGGTTCACGGAAAAGTATGGCAAGTAACGAGATAGCTCAAGATTGGGATTTGCTCCTCCGACGATGGAGAGATATACTCGGGCCCTCTCGGTGTTACGGTATCCATCATCGTCTGGCTAGACACCTTGTGATTTGACCACTGGGATGCCGGAACACGGAAACGAGAAAAGAGAACAAAACCGGTAACGAGGTAACTTGCATGATGGACAAATTGTTGATCCACAGGAATGCAATAAATCTCACCTTGGGTGTTTGTGACATATCGCGAAGCAACAAGAATAGCACACGGCAACTGGAGGTTCACTCGAATATTCATTCGTGTGGGTATAGGGGTCGATATGGGTGTCCACGGCTCCGATGTTGATCATTGATCGGAAGGGGTTCCAGGTCATGTCTA
>JAAAXO010000382.1:0-35457 GCA_011799875.1 Thinopyrum elongatum
TTCAAATTTCCTGTAGATTCTTAAAATCATGCTCTTTATTCCAGCTAGGTGAACATTTTTCCTAAACTTGTGTCCACTGCGACATTTAAATGTCCATTTCTTTAATTATTTCAACTTAGAAACTCCCTAGTAAATCATCTTAACTCCAAATAAATGATTCTTTCTGTTATTCCTAATTTTTCTTTAGTTTATTTTAGTTTTTATTCAAAATTTTCCAAATAACTTTTTAGTACCTTTTTTTTGCTTTATGTTGTGACTTCAATATTTGAAAATAGGAATGGAGGAGAAAGAAAGATTCAAAATTTTTGAGTGCAAACCAACACTTCTGCATGCTCAAGGCAAGCATTTTTGAACACTTGATGTGAGTTTGATAATAGCTAGCTATAGAAGTAGAATTTGAAGCATGGTTTTGATAATTTTAATAGAGATTGCATATGGGTAGTAAATTGCATGAATGCATGATCATGTATATATTTCTCTTCCATGCACTCCACTCAAGTTCTGACATGCACAAGTTGTGAGAATCCAGGAGTGTGCTCCTGCCTTGGACGTGCCGGTGGGCACGGGCCATATTTGACACGGTGGTGTCACGTGATATATGTGGAGCATACCGGTGATAATAAGTAACACCTCCTGAGTCGACCATAGATCGAGTCTTGTTCCGATAACCCCTTTCCGTGCACACACCACATAGAGTGCTACGATGAGGGTTTCCACGATGTTGGACTAAATCCTGTCATCGGGTCAGGGGGCATGGGTGTTTTTGGTTGTAGCCGAGAGGGGGGCACCCCTTGTAATCCGCGCGTATAAATAGTGATCCCATGCTAGTCGAGACGATGGTCTCCCCGACTTAGAGTTTTTATGGAAAGATGCTTTGGGTGATTCCTAGCATCTGGATGGTTAATCTGGTGTGTGCTGGTTAGATGTGTTTTCAGCCCAAAGGCCGTAATGGGAATTAGCCAGCGTCTCGGTGTTGGCTAAAGAAATCATGTACTTGTGGGTAAAGAGTACACCCTCTGCAGAGTTATATCTATTCGAATAGCCGTGTCCGCGGTTGAGGACTACAGTCTGGGTTGGTCAAGTGTCGGTCTTCAGAGGAAAATAATTAATTTGAGCATGAACTATTTTGCAGGATATTGTTATCATCACTAACACTGTCATGGTTAATTTGAATACTATTTTTGTGAATATTACTACCTTTATGAATATTATTGTGGACTAACCGTTTCCCTTATTTTATTTTTCCTGAGTGTCTCATGGGCTGGCTAGACTACCCGGGCACTCAATTTTATTTTCTATTAAATTTTTTTATAACTTGTCACTAACCTGTTATATTTGTTCTTTGCATCGTTTTATATTTAACATGTCATGATTTAAATTTTCAGTCAGCATGAGCATAGCATTTAATCCATCATAAGCATATGCATTCGGTATATCTTTTGTTCATCATGTTTGCGAGTACATTCAAACGTACTCATGGCTTGTCCCTGGCTACTTACTTGGCCAGGTCAGGATTTCAGCGAGGAGTACCGCAACGACGTCTGTGCGGAGCCTAGGATAGCAGCCATGAGGGATAGGAGTTATCTGGGTCAGCTGTTCCTGTGGGAATGGAGCCCCATCAACATTGGGGAACCACGTGTCATTTCCGTCATCCACCACCAGAATCACTGTTGTATCATTAGACCTTTATGGTCTTGTATCCAATTCTTGTAATTGCTTGGTAATCTGTAACAAGGACGTGTCCACCAGTAACTGTAATCCTGGGGCTGGTGGTGACACGAGGGGTTAATTTCTAGGATTTTGCGTCCCTGAATCCGGCCCGCCAGACCTTGGTATCAGAGCCAGCTGACATGGCTAATCTATCTTAGCTGGTCACTATCCCTAGATTTCCACACCATTCACATCCTATCATATCCATAGTCAGCCCATCCTATCCGATAACCGCACAGTGGCCATCCGACATCTTTTGATAATCGGTGCCCAACCTATCACCCTAACCGACAACCACAGTAATACGTCACATTTTGTGATTTGTATCTGTGACTTTGGCCCCGACCACTCTAGAGCAGAGCCAATACCCAGAAATCGTACCCACACTGAAATATGTTCCCTAGCCAGGCAATATATAAGAGACCACTCTCGCGACCATAACTAGCATCCCTCACCTTGTACACTGCCTCCACAGCCATTATTTCTCCATGTCGCACCTTGGGATTCATCTGAGAACCCCAGATGTAACCCCGGGCAGTTTTGTCAAGATATTGTGGGATTTCACCCGCAACACTCTTGGTTCTACTCAACCACCCCAGTACGAGCTGTTCAAAACGAGGATCAACCACAACGCCTCGAAATATTGGGCAGTCGCACACATCCCACCAGTAGACCCAAACCAAGGCCCTAAAAATGTCTTCTTCATCAGGAAACCTATGCCAACTCCAGAAATGGCTATAGAAGTTGCTGCCTATGAAGCAATTACCCGTCTCCGGTTCACAGTGCCTTGTGCTAGCGAAAGGGGGTATTACTATTTCCCGAGCAGCGCAGCACCCGGAGAAGAAGCATCTTTCCCCTGCAGACCATCAGAGAGAGATCCAATGCTAGCCAACCTTGTTCAATATGTCATCGCGCAGGAGCATTTGACCCATCAAGTAATGGACTTCCTCCAGACTCTTGTTGTTCTAAATCCTCAGATCGCCATCGGTGGACCACTGTTGCCAGACCAAGGAGGGAATGTTCTTCGACTCCTCTATCCACTTTCTCCGGGGGAAGAAGAATGTGTTCCAATGCCGGGGATAATTTCTCAGGACCCTATCAATCTTACCTTTGTATCGTATAGACCATGGTTGTGTTTGTTAGTCTAGCGCTTAATTGCATGATTTGATATCTGTGTTGCATCTTAGGATTTACCCTATGAGTGAATTGTTTGGTTGTAGTTGCGTATGAGTAATTTGGTTACCATAGTTTATAATGGATTTTTCACCCTTAACAAATCTCGGGTTGAGATTTTATTAAGGATCACTGCGACTAATAATTTTCACAAACACAGAATTAATTCACGCACCGCCACGACATCCGGCTTACAGCCACACACACTCCACTACATGCACTACGTGCAGAATCACACACACACATTAGCACCTAATCACTTGCCTCACCAGTACACCACAGTTTTCCGAGGGAAAATATGTGGGTAGTTATTTCTACGAGACCTATTGCCAACACACTAGCACCCACTCGTAACCAACATCGATATCTAATCCTCATGGCCACCGCCGTCACGGAGAGCCACCACTCGAGCAACAGCATCACGGCGATCATCTAGAACCATCGCACACAGGAGTAGCGAGAACCCAATCAATGCCGCCAGCATCCCGGCCAGAAGAATCGTGATCACATCCGGAAGCACGTCCTCCATTGGAGCCTTGTCCGAGTTCCTGCAATCAGGAAAGAAGGAGGAAGAAGAGGAAGAAGAAGTGAGGCAAGGTTTGATGAAGGAGAGAGTAGCACTGCGGCCGTTTTTATAGCTCAAGCTCGGTGTATGGTGAGCGAAGTCCACCAGCGCCATTCGCCACTCGATCGCTAGTGTTCGGAGGCGAATCCGCGAGCAGTACCGACAAGGTGCTGGCCCGCGAGGTGAGTGCATGTTGCACCAGCGACAAGCACACCGCACACGACCACAGTACGGCCCTAGATGTCCTACGCGTAGACGCTGCAGGTGGAGAAAGCGCGCGAGAGAGAGAAGGAGAAGAGAGCCAGAGGAAGAAGAAGAGACTGACAGTGGGCCTTGGGTCCACCTGTCAGCCAGAGAGAGCACTGTACACTAGAGTACGACAAGCGAATTTTGGAATTTATACTTTTTCCAAATTTGTCGTAACAGTCACAGTAGAACCATAGTACTAGTGCCTCACTGTAGTTACACCAATTATCAGGAGCCCACATCAACTGTGCCTAAATAGGTTATTTTAAATAGCTCAGAAAAATCTCCTCGAAAGGTGGGTTTAATTTTGGTGACCATCTAACAAATCTCGAGGACGAGATTTTCTTAAGGGGGGTAGAGTTTGTAACACCCCAAAAATTTAACCACATTTTTATTAAGCAAAATTTGGCCAAAAATAAAATTTTGAATTATATTAAGTCATTTATTATTTTCAGAGTATTTTCTATTTCTGTTTTCCAAAAATTCTTCCCTCCATATAGAAATTTTTGGAAATAATATTGTGGCTCTAGTAGTTTTCTCAAAACATTTCATTTATATTTTAATAATAGTAGGAATTATTTCCATAATAAAATTTTGCCCAAGATAGTTCTTTTAAAAGCATTTTCAATACTTTAAATGCCTCTGTTGCACTACAACCATTTCAAATAATCCTTTCAAAATTCCACAAAAATTATGGGAGGTTATTTGATGCCTACATATCACTTTTATGAAAAAATCCAACTTGGTCTTTTGAAAATTTTGAGTGAAACATCCCCTTTTCAATTCTGTCCTGTTTTTGAGTTTCAACTACAACCCCAATTTTCCTTGCTCCAAAAATTCTGAAACTTGACCATCCTATAGTCCTTCCAACCAAACCCTTAAGTCCAGGAGATCAGCCCCATTTGCATTATTTAGATCCACCAAATATCCTCCTGTAGTTTCTGTCCAGAAATGAATTCTGACAAAACTTGCACTAGCAAGTTCTTTCTTTTTGCCAAGCCAACCCCACCACCCTCTCTACAATCCAAAGAGACATCCCCCTACCAAGTTTCATAACCAACAAATTTTCCTAGGATACCTTAGCATTTTATCAAGCACATTGTGTGCATGACAGAATTCTACAAGCTCATGAAACTGCACATGGCATTTGATCCTCTGGCTAATCCATCTTGTCTACAACCATTATAGTTCATAGGAGCTCCACCCTCTTAAGTATCATTTGTAGAGAAGCAACTTAGAGCACCATGGTATTTTGTCGGGCGCCTGGCGTGCGTGCCAGAGCACGGCCAGAGCGCGCACTGCCGACACCCGAGCTTCTGCCACTCCCCACAGCCGCTCCCTAGTTTGTTCTGATCCACTACAAGCTTCTCCAGGAAGCCCTGTACCCCGCCGACACTGTCTCCTCGCTCCTAGCGTCGCCCACCACCGGCCCACACCGCCCGCCGCGGTGGTCAACTCAGGGACGGTGCCGCCCAAACCATTTGGAGACTGCCCGAGATAGCCAGCTCATCAAGAGCATAACTACGGACCACCGACCGCCCACCGGCCTCACCTACCTCGACAACCGACCACGACAAGTCATCAATAGCCGCCGCCGTCTTCGGTCGGATAAGTCCGAGAGGAACCGACCTCCTCCATGGTTATATAAAGCCTCCCGAGCTCCTCCAGTCACGGCACCACTCCCTCCTACCCATGCGAGCTCTCGCCAAGCGGTCAAACGACCGGAGAAGGTCACCTTCCCCCTCTCCAATAGTCACGGCCGTCATGGCCTCCCGGTTGATTCTGGCGCCCCTAGAGTCTCTCTCTCCTCCATTTCTTCCCTAGTAGCTTCCTGATGATCCCAAGATCCCGTTCCACCACCCAATTTTACCCGGGATCGACCATGGGCGGAACGCCCAATTCGCTCCGCCGTAGTCTTTCGGGCAAGCTCGCCGCTGGCGACCCCTTGCTCCCCGGAGGACAAGCCGCACACCCACGGGACTGCTCATGCCTCGTGAGCTCGATGGTGAGCTCCGCATCCCGAGGGTCACCGCCGTTCGCCGGCGTCGGACGTCGGAGTCCCGCCTTGCTCTGTCGCAGGAGAAGAGGCCGGCTTCACCAGGGTCAAACCCGACAAGCGGGGCCCGGTCGTCAGCCTCTCCTAGCCTCTCTGCTGGCGTGGCTGAGCGGCTAGGCCGGCCCAGTGGCACCGCATGGCTAAACAACGCTCAGGGCGCATTTCTATCTTTTCTCTTTATCTTTTTCCTGCATATCTCAAATAATTCCACAGCCACTAATACAAATCCAAATTGAATGATTCAAATTTCTGTAGATTCCTAAAATCATGCTATTTTATTCCAGCCTAGGTGGACATTTTTCCTAAACTTTTTTTCCACTGGACATTTTAAATAGTCCATTTCTTTAATTATTTCAACTTAGAAACTCCCTAAGTAAATCATCTTAACTCCAACTAAATTGATTCTTTTTCTGTTATTCCTAATTTTTCTTCTAGTTTATTTTAGTATTTATTTCAAAATTTTCCAAATAAATTTTTAGTACTTTTTGCTTTATGTGGTGACTTTAATAATTTTGAAAATAGGAAATGGAGGGAAGAAAAGAGTTTTCAAAATTTTGGAGTGCAACCAACACTTCTTCATGCTCAAGGCAAGCATTTTTGAACACTTGATATGGTGAATGTTTGATAATAGCTAGCTAGAATATTTGAAGCATGGTTTTGATAATTTTAATAGAGATTGCATATGGGTAGTAATATTGCATGCATGCATGATCATGTATATATTTTCTCTTGCATGCACTCCACTCAAGTTCTGACATGCACAAGTTGTGAGAATCCAGGAGTGTGCTCCTGCCTTGGACGTGCCGGTGGGCACGGGCCATATTTGACACGGTGGTGTCACGTGATATAAGTGGAGCATACCGGTGATAATAAGTAACACCTCCTGAGTCGACCATAGATCGAGTCTTGTTCCGGTAACCCCCATACTTGATTCGTGCTGCCACTTGTCCCTACCACCGGTGGGGCATGGTTTAGTAAGTTGTTAACCCCTTTTTGTGCACACACCACATAGAGGGCAATGGTGAGGGTTTCCACGATGGTGGACTAAATCCTGTGATGCGGAGCATCCTACGGTCATCCCCATGGACCTACCAGTGTCTCACCAAGTGCCAAGAGGACCTATGACACGAGCACGAGCTAGAGCTCTCGAGACCGAGGTGACTTCTTTCCTTAGTGATATTACATTTGATCCACCCGAGACATGGCTGCTACCTAAGTCCGGAATGTTGTGCATGATCAGGTACCAAGAAGACCCTCCCGAAGATGGACGTGAAGACAGACAAGTCCCCAAGTTCACGGATGAAGAGAAACGATGAAAGGAACCGGAGAAGGTTCCCAGGCCCCGGATATCCGGCCCCTGAAGACCACCAGTAGCCCAGCCGACCAGCTACAGGGCCCGGACATCCAGTCAGGCCCCAGACATCCGGCCCGACAAGCCCGGAAATCCGGCGCCTCTCCGGACATCCGGCGCCCCGTCACAGAACCTCCAAGAGCTACCCTCATCAGCCCGGACATCCGGCCTGACGCGAGCTGCCGGACATCCAGCCCGCGCCTATCCAGAGAGCCAAAGCACCAGCCTGGACATCCGGCCCAAGCGCCCGGACATCCGGCGACTCGTGAAGGCCCGGACATCCGGCCCAACGCCCGGACGTCCGGCTTCCCCTGTCTGCGCACAGTGTAAAGGGCCGTGGCCCATGTACCACTTCGCCCCTTAGACTATATATACACCTCCTACTCCCTCTTTCTAGGGTTAGCAAAGGATTAGCTCATTTGAGAGATAGAGCTTTGCTCATCCACTTGGTTACTTCTCCATCGGAGTTCACGACCTCTACGGAGAAGATCCCCCAAGCGGATTCAAGACCCCTAACGGGAAGACCTCAAGACCTCCTCACGGGGAAGAACTTGCTACTTGTATTATCCTTTGTTGATCATGGATCGTGTAGTGTTTCGAGGATGTAGCACATGTGTAATCGAATCTTGTTGGTTTGAGTGATTTCTCTCATTTTTCCCTTGTGTTTCTCCTCGTGTTCTTCGTAGGATCCGCTCCAATCGTGAAAGATTGGCCCTAGGGTTTCCACCCTACATCATCTTGGTATCATCAGCTTTGGTTGATCATGATTTTGGAGCCCCTACCCTTTGTTTTCTAGCCTAATTTTGTTGTGTTCTTCCCCAATTTCGAAAATCCCCACAAAAATAGCCCCAAATTTTTTTGTGATTTGTTGGTGTGATGAAGTTTTGTTAGATTTGATCCACGAATTTCTTGTGTTGCAAGTAGATCTAGCTTTCCCCCATATTTTCCCCAATTTCCATCTACAAAATCTCCCGAATTTTGCCCCGATTTTTGCCTTCCACGCGGAGTTTTTCGAGTTCGTCCACGGATCCAGAGCCCGGACATCCGGCCTAATATCCCGTACATCCGGCCTCCCCGGACATCCGGCCCTGAAACCCAGACATCCGGCCCCTGATAGCATCACTTCCATCCGCCGCTCCATTTCCCGCCTAACTTTCGCCAAATTTTGCTCCGGTGCCCACGTACACTTCCGCACACACACTTACAATTCCGCATACCACCACCGCTTTCTGCAAACTCCACCACTTACCCGCCACCAACTCCGACAATTTTGACACATTTTGTTTTGAGAATTTGAGTTGCGGTTTCCGTTTCCTAACGCGTTTCGGCAACTTAGGGACGGTTCGACATCAACATCACCGCCGCTCATCTTCGCCACAGACTCGTCATCGACAACAACCGCTCAACAATTTTGACACCTCAACCATAAGCAAGGACGGTAATCTCGATGACATCTTGGTCTACTCCTTGCCATTACATTGATAACCACCATAGCTGATGCGGAGCATCCTACGATCATCCCCATGTACACCACGACTACTCCCCAAGCCCCAAGTGACCACATGTTGAGACCTCGAGCATACGCCATTGGACCTAAGGTGAACTCGCTCCTTTCCGAATCTTCCCTTTCCAGATGTAAGACATGGATGCTACTTCAAGCGCGGACCTTGTTTATACTCAGGTACACCCGAGTAGACCATGGAGAGCCCAAGGACCAAGGCCAAGTTTGCGCGGGAGCGAAGGAAGGAGAAGGAAGAAGAGCCAGCTGCTACAGCGGCCGGACATCCGGCCCCAGCCCGGACATCCGGCCCGACCCCCGGAAATCCGGCCCCTTCATATCTAGAGAGCTCCGGAAGCGACCCCGACAGCCCGGACATCCGGCCAGATCCCGGACATCTGGCTCCTCATGAGCCGCCGGACATCCGGCCCCCAGCCCGGACATCCGGCGCCTGTCTGCGCACAGTGAACGGTCCAGAGGCCCATGTATCCTCTCCCACTGACCCCTTCGTGGCTAAGGCCTATATATACTCCTCCACCTCCTCCTAGTTAGGGTTAGCAAAGTGATAGCTCATTTGTATGTGAGCTTTGCTCCTACCTACCTCTACTCTTGAGAGAGAGAGAGAGACACCACCACTCCCATGGAGTTCAAGACCTCCATGTGAGAAGATCCTGCGGGATATCATCAAGACCCCTCACGGGAAGATCCGTCTAGGATATCATCAAGACCTCCTCATGGAGATGAACTTTACCTTGTATCTTTCCTTTTGTTGTTCATGTACCTTGTGGATCTTGTGTGTTTGATTGTCTAGTGGATGTGTGATTGGACTTGTTCTTGAGTGTTTCTCCTTGTGATTTCTCTCCGTTCTTCCCCGTGTTCATCGTGTTCTTCGAGGGAATCCACTCCAATCGTGAAAGATCGGCCTACACCGGGTTAGCCCCGTATCATCTTGGTATCAGAGCAAGGTTTATCATGAATTTGGAGCCCCTACCCCTCTTTTTCTAGCCTTCTTTTGTTTGATTTCGTCCTAATTTTGAAAATCCCCACCAAAAATAGCCCCCAATTTTTTTTGTGATTTGTTGGTTTGATTATGTTTTGTTGATTTTGATCCATGGATTTGCTTGGTTTCAAGTGGATCAAGCTTTCCCCCATATTTTCCCCCTTTCCATCCACGAAATTCATCAAATTTTGCCCCCGAAATCATCCATTTCCACCCCAAATCAAGTTGCGAAGTCCAAATCCCGATCTGGAATCGTTGGGCCGGACATCCGGGCCACCGGCCGGACATCCGGGCCATCGGGCCGGACATCCGGGCCCCAAGCCGAACATCTGGCTCCTGGAGCAGAAAATCTGCACGGTTCTGGACATCAGCCCCCGGATATCCGGCCCCCACCCCTGGATGTCCGACCCCTGTAACTTCAGCCTTTCCCATTTCACCGTTTTGACCATAACTAATTCATTCGGACTCGGATTTTGATGTTCTTTAGCTCGTTTTGAAGCTATTGACATCCCCCATCCAAAAAAAATACTACCATCACCATTTGACTCCATCAAATTTTTGGAATTTTGGCATCTTTGCCTAGGGCTTCCACCATATCATCCGCATAACCACCACCGACTTCCGCAACCTAACCCATTTTATTCCCCATCACATTTGAGGTTGTTTGAGTTCTGATTTGAGTCTCCTAAGGTGTTTCGGCTACTTAGGGACGATTGCTTCTTCATCAACCACCACCATAACTTCCGCCACCCCACCTTAACCCATTTTTGTTTGTGTTGTGAGTTGTGTCTCCTAAGGTGTTTCAGCTACTTAGGGACGGCGACTTCAACTCCGACACCGTGTATAGTTCACCACCTTACCCTCCATTTCCGCGTTGCGTACTCAAAACCCATCATTGCATTTCCGCAATCCCATTGAGCTTCCGCAAAACCACCACCACATTCCCGCTACCACCATTTTGACATTTGACATTTGAGATTTTGAGTTCACGGTTTTTCCCGTTTCCTAAGGTGTTTCGGCTAATTAGGAATGGCGACATCAAGAACACCGCCACTCATCATCGACACGGACGGTAACCTCGACGACACCATTGTATATTCCACTTGCAATTGCATTGATAACCCCTAGCCCATTTTGCGTCACTTGCCTATCGAGACTAGCCATTTGAGTATTGCCGGCAACGCTACTTGTGCACATTAGTGATCATCGATCCGCCTTTCCATTGCGTACATACCATATCATATTGGTATCATCATATCATCTCGTGTGCCACAAGATTGTTCCCGCATATACACAATTGCTATCTTGGTTTGTGCATTTCGCAAAAGTGGCCATATCAAAAAAAAAGAATAAAGCTTTTAAGCAAAAAAGAAAGAGCAAAGAGCTTGTAAGCAAGTGCCATAGCATCGCCACATTGCATGTCATACCACATTGCATATAAGATCATCTTGGATCATCTTGAGAGGAACACCGGGAACCATACATACATAGTATACTTGGGATAGCAGTCGTTGCATTTTTGTCTCCTATAGGTTGTGCACAAGTGTCGTATCCGCCTATTGAGCAATTGTGCTAGCGTCTCTCTAGAGTTGTGCAACAAGAGCATTTTCCGTGGATTCCACATTTTGAGCTCGTTCCTTGGTTGCACGACCCCATTTATCTATCCGTGTGTGTGTTTCCGTGTGCCATTCTTTGCTATTGGTCTACTTGTTACACTTACGAATTTGTGATTCTCTTTCAACATTATTAACTCTTGCTAACATTTGCATCAAATTTTTTTGTCACTATCCTCACCGAGCTCCACCATAAGCCTTACTTGTGTAGGTGTGAGAAATTGATGAGATCGGTACCAATTGTGCTATTTCCTTGTTACATCATTGAGTGATCATTGATCCATCTTCAACATCGGTCAAGGTACATTTGGTATAGTTCTCTCCTTTCTTCCACTCACATTTGCTCGAGTCTTGTGATGGATAGGCAAGGCATTTCATCTCCGGTCTTCGACAACAACGACGGCGCGAACAGCTACATCACCAAATCGCCAATCTTCGATCTACAATGACAAATGCAAAGCGCACAATCAAGATTGAGAGAGCGCATAGACAACTTCGCTATCGACATACGACACTCCGAAGCAAGGAAAAGGGACTACATCGACAACAAGCTTTCTGCACAAAAGGAGGAGCAAGATGCAAGGATGGAGGAGATTCGGACCTTATTGATCAACCGTTCTTCCCCTTCATCATCCTCAAGGAGGCGGCGAGCAAGTCGATCATCTTCAGAGCGCCCATGTGATACAAGCGCAAGTCGTCCACGTCCACATCTACATGGCGACCATCATCACGTTCGTGATCCACATTGTCATGAAGGGCAAGTCACCTCCAAGCAACATGTGCACGACGACGATGGACGACATCTACTACGAGCTCAAGTACGACAACGACACCATCAACATGAAGATGCTCGAGATGCGCCTACCTACAAGTCCCAACAAGCTCTACATCAAGCTATGGCCAACCTTCATGAGCACAAGAGAAGACCGCGAGACAAGCACCACCAAAAGGAAGCTACGGCTACTACCTCCACTATGGCATCTTCGCCAAGTGCTATCAAGGCATCTTCGCCTATGGACGTACGGCATCTTCCCCTACTTCCCATGAGTTCGCCTACATCGACATCTTCAACAACGAGGCGACTACCTACAAGTGAGGGTGACACTTCCATCTTCGGAAGCCCCTCAAGAAAGATGGCCGAGCATGGGAAATTCCCTTCGGTCATGGAGACGAGCTACGAGGTGCCACATCATATGGGCCTCCTACAACAAGACGGTGACAAGACGGTCGAGCAAGGGCCATCCCCTTCAACCACGGCGACGAGCGCGAACCTCTTCAACAACATGAAAACGGCGCCCCAACGGGACTCATACTCCGAGTCAAGCTATGAGACAGCGCATGAGACCCTCTCTTTGGTCTCAGAAGAGAGCTATGATTTGCCACATCCTACGGCATTCATCTTTGGACGCGTTATGGATGAGAAGGTTGAGCATGGGACTATCCCTTCAACCAAGGCGGTGATAGGAGTTAAGCATGGAGACATTTGCACCTACATCTCTCCGACACCCAAATATGATGAGATGCCCCAATTGCCATGTGAGGAGAGCCACCACCCCATGAGTGAGATGAGTGACTCCACCATATATGATATTGAGTGCATTTCCTATGAGAGGATGAGTGTGACCACCACTAGCCCCACACATGAGAGCATGCCACACATCCTATGTGTGGTTGAGAGCCATTTGAGTGACTCCACCAACCATACGAGTGAGCGCATCATACCGGGAGTGAGTGAGCCACAACACTTAGTGAGTGATGTAGTTGACACGGCATGTGAGGCCACTATGATTTCTAATGACTTACCCTCTACTCCGAGTGTGTTTTCCCTTTTGGTGCTAGGTCTCCTACATGACGACATGCCTATACTCGACGAGTCCATACCTCCAATGGAGACGACGATGGCCATGGTGGACGATGATGCACCCCCCACATGGTTCCATCAAGATGATGATGACAAATGACTTGGTCTTCGACACCTCACCTACAACACATGAGCGATGCTCCAAAGGTAACATAGGTGATGGTACTTCTCTTGTCCCACTAGTGGACTTTCTTGCGAATGATTGCTTGCATGATGATGATCACCTTATGGATTCACCACATACTATGTCTTCTACATGCTTAGATATGCCACCTATTTATGATGAATATGATGATGAGCATGTTGATTTGCCTAGTTGTGATGCTATGCTCCATAGGATATCTTGTGAAAATTCCTTTGGTCACTTCATGTTTGATAGCCCTTTAAACTTTTCATACGCTATGAGTGAGATCTCCCATATTGCATCATTTCAATCTCAACATAGTAACTATGCATGCCCCATTAAAATAAATCATAATTGCACTTATGGCATAGATGACGAGATGATGGTCATTGGCTTTTGTTTTTCATGCGATGATATTGCCATGCTTCCTTTACATGATTTGCTCAATTCATCTACTATGCCATGCCATGATCACATTGTTCCAAATATGCTTTGTTTTGGATGTTGTCAATATTCTCCATGTGATGTTTCTACAAATGCTCATGAGGAGACCCCCATAGTTTCCTCATACATATTAAGAGATTTTGATGCATTCCATATTTTGCATGATTCCCATAATTGCTTGCACCATATGCATTCCATGAATAACAATGCTCTACATATTTCTCATGATGCATTACACTTGAGTCTCCATTATGCTATACATAATAACAAACCTCTCATGATGGATGACATGTTTCTATATCACGCATCTCATTTATTTGAGCATTGGATATTTTGTGCTAACCAACACATGCACGTATGCATCATGATGGATGATGTGTACATATACCACGCACGCACAATTTTTCCTTTGCCTTTGTTTTGTGTAGGTACTTATGAACACTCGTCAACCTCACAATCCCATGAGTTGATGAAACGAGCTCTTGAGAGCAATGATGACATGGGATCCCGTGGACTATCCTTACCACCGTTCCCTTCGCGCAAGGACTACACGCTTCTCTTCTACTTGGCTCTCACACGGCTATGGGCCATATACCATTTATCACCTTATGCTCATTTTGCCGTGTTCACTTTGCATGTTATGCTTGCTTCTATGCCTTTGCCATGCAATTGTGACCCTTGCTTGCATTTACCCATGATACACCATTATGCTACTCCTATGTGTATTTGCATGCTCGGCGGAGATCCTTGTTGCTATTGCCATGTTTACCATGTGCCACATGCTATTCTTGATTCTTGTGTTGGGAGAGTCATGATGTTCGATTGCTATTTACATAGAACCTCTTGCCAATACAATGATGATACATTACTCATATCTTGCTTTCATGCTTGTGATATGTCATGTGCATTATTCATGCCCACTATTTGCACACATGATATGCTTGCCATGATTCCTTCTAGTACGTTGCATCTTCGCACTACTAGCTTGATTGACTTGATCACTATGATTGCTTGCTTTGTCGCATCACCCATGTTCCATTCTTACTCGCTTTCTTGGGTTGATGACATCTATGTTCATGCCTCTCACATGATATATCTTGTTCATTGTCGCTTGCCTCCAATAGTTGCATCTATGCTTATTGATCTTGGAGACTTGGACACTTGTGATGCATGCTTGTTTGATTGAGCCTATTGTATTTGGTTGTTCTCGGATCATATGCCTCCATACTATGACATGCTCCCTTACCCTTTCTTATGATGAGCATGATGAAAACACTTATTGGGTACTTCACCACCCGAATTATAGGTTTTGCATTCACGCTAACCTCATTTGTTTTTCTGAGTGTTTGTCATGTTCTTTCATTTTGAAGGATTCACAAGGTGGTGCCGTCATGAGACAACTTGATCATGTGAAGGCGTACATGATGCGCAATTCCAATATCTTCGGGAACATCCAAAAGGTGAACTCCTTCCATTTGAGCCATCCTCAAATATGCATATTGGATGGGTCATTCTTTCATTGTTGTTTCCTTCTTGTTGTCTACATGATACATATCGCGAACGGAGGAGCGACATTGGAGATGGACCCTATGGACCTTCAAGTTGAGGAGTGCTTGGATTTAGTGGATTCACCATCGAACCACCACTTCTACCATGACATTGAGCTATGGTACAACACCACCCATAAAAAATTTGCATCTTATGCATGGATTGACTCACATTATGATTGCCTTGTTGCATCTTCCATTTCTATGTCATCCATGATATATGAGCTTATGCACTTCCTAAGCAAATTTGTTGTGATCTTTCTTGATGGCATATTCATACATCACGATCATATTGCCCACCATCAATTGCATGATCACATAGTCACATTGAACACCAATTACCATGTTCATGCTTTTGATACACCGTCCCATTATGACATCATTTTGCACAATGGTCGCATTAATCACATTCACCACACCTTTGTGCATACATCAAATGTTTTTGCTCACATGAATGCTTTGCATATCATTCTATATCATCTTACTAAGCTTCATGCGCTTTGTCACAAACAATCTTGCCGAACAGACTCATGTTTACTTGATAGACACCTTGTGTGCGCTAACCATTGTATTCCCAAGTGTCGTTTGTGTTTGCTCTTTTTGCATGTGTACCACTCTGGAGACACCTTGGAGTACTTGGATTGCGCCATGTCTTCCACTTTGTCCAACTACACGTCCGTCCACGACAACCGTTTCCATGGTGATGAGGTTTTCGATCCGAGGTCAGATCTTTCCCAAGGGAGGGGAGATGATGCGGAGCATCCTACGATCATCCCCATGTACACCACGACTACTCCCCAAGCCCCAAGTGCCCACATGTTGAGACCTCGAGCATACGCCATTGGACCTAAGGTGAACTCGCTCCTTTTCGAATCTTCCCTTTCCGCATGTAAGACATGGATGCTACTTCAAGCGCGGACCTTTTGCATACTCAGGTACACCCGAGTAGACCATGGACAGCCCAAGGACCAAGGCCAAGTTTGCACGGGAGCGAAGGAAGGAGAAGAAGAGCCAGCTGCTACAGCGGCCGGACATCCGGCCCCAGCCCAGACATCCGGCCCCAGCCCGGACATCCGGCCCGACCCCCGGAAATCCGGCCCCTTCATATCCAGAGAGCTCCGGAAGCGACCCCGAGAGCCCGGACATCCGGCCAGAGGCCCAGACATCCGGCTCCTCGTGAGCCACCGGACATCCGGCCCCCAGCCCTGACATCCGGCGCCTGTCTGCGCACAGTGAACGGGCCAGAGGCCCATGTATCCTCTCCCACTTACCCCTTCGTGGCTAAGGCCTATATATACTCCTCCACCTCCTCCTAGTTAGGGTTAGCAAAGTGATAGCTCATTTGTATGTGAGCTTTGCTCCTACCTACCTCTACTCTTGAGAGAGAGAGAGAGACCACCACTCCCATGGAGTTCAAGACCTCCATGTGAGAAGATCCTACGGGATATCATCAAGACCCCTCACGGGAAGATCCGTCTGGGATATCATCAAGACCTTCTCATGGAGATGAATTTACCTTGTATCTTTCCTTTTGTTGTTCATGTACCTTGTGGATCTTGTGTGTTTGATTGTCTAGTGGATGTGTGATTGGACTTGTTCTTGAGTGTTTCTCCTTGTGATTTCTCCCCGTTCTTCCCCGTGTTCATCGTGTTCTTTGAGGGAATCCACTCCAATCGTGAAAGATCGGCCTACACCGGGTTAGCCCCGTATCAATAGCCCAATTTTGCTTATCTTGCCTATCGAGACTAGCCTTTTAGTATTGCTGGCAATGTCACTTGTGCACATTAGTGATCATACTTCCCATAGCATACATACCATATCATCTTGGTACATATCTTGGTATCATCTCTTGCGTCACAAGGTTGTCATAGCATACCCAATTGCTATCTTGGTTCATGAAGTCTTGCATGAGAAAGAGCTCAAAAGAGAAAGAGCCAAACAAGCTTTTAAGCAAAAGGAAAAGATAACCAAAGAGCTTATAAGCAAGAACCATAGCATCATACTACATTAAGATTGTCATACTCGATCATCTTGGATCGTATCATCGGAACACCATACATATAGCATACTTGGGATAGAAGTCCTTGAATTTTTGCTTAGTAGGTTGTGCACAAGTTTCGTATCTACCTATTGTGCAATTGTGCTAGCGTCTCTCTAGTGTTGTGCAACAAGAGTATTTTCGTGGATTCCACATTTTGGCTCATCCCTTGGTTGCACGACCCCATTTATCTATTTGCGTGTGTGTTTCCGTGTACCACTACTTGCTTGGTCTACTTGTTGCATTTGCAAATTTGTGAATCTTTTCCAACATTATTGAGGCTCACTAACAATTGCATCGAATTTTGTGCCACCATCCTAACCGAGCTCCACCATAAGCTTTTATTTGTGTAGGTGTGAGAAACCGACAAGATTCGGTACCAATTGTGCTATTTCCTTGTTCCACATTTGAGTGATCATTGATCCATCTTCAACATCGGTCAAGGTACATTTGGTATAAGTTCTTCTCTTTCTCCCACTCACATATTTGCTTGGAATGATGGATAGGCCAAGTTCTTCTACCAACCCACTCTTCATCGAGCAAGACGACGACATGACCTCCTACGTCACCAAGAGCCACCTTTTTGGTGCACAACGAGCTTTGCATCAAGAACAACAAGCAATGAGTGACCGGATCGACAATCTCGTCATCGACTTACGCCTCTCCGAACAACGCACAAGAGACTACTTCGACAACAAGCTCGACGAACAAAAACAAGAGAGCAATGCAAGAATGGACGAGATTAGTGCCTTGTTGGTCAACCGCTCTTCTACCACTTCGTCCTCCTCAAGACGGAGCCACTCAAGTCGACACTCCTCCAACAACTCAAGTACACCAACGTCGAACACTCTTCGCCAAGCCGCGCGCCAAGACCGTCACGCAAACCACAATCCTCTACACGGGAACCCTACACAAGAGCAACTTGACGAGCAAGCACATCGGCATCGCCAAAACCAAGCTACCTTTGCGCAAGCACAAGAACGGCAACGTCTATGCCAACAAGAGGAAGAACGAGCACGCCTACACCAAGATGAGCAAGATGCCGAGGCACAACGTCAAGAACAACTACGGAGAGAAGCTCATGCACTTGAGGCTCAACGTGCCTTCCACGACACAAGTCGCGCCATTGCCACACGCAACTGCCAGTGGCGCGAACAAGAAGAAGCACTTCGCGAAGAAGTTCAAGAGAGGGTTTATCAATCACGGTTGCTACGACAAGTTCCTCAAGTTCCTCCTCAAGCTCGACAAGCTCCTCCACAAGCTCGACAAGAACCTCAAGTTCAACAAGACAATGGAAATCCTCCATGACAAGAGCAAGTTGAGGGAGACAATCCTCCTCGTCAAGGACGTCATCACCCTCGACCTCAACATAATGAAGAGCAATGCTACGGCAAGCTAAAGTTCACCATGCCCAAGTTCAATGGAAGCAATGATCCCGAATAGTACCTCTCATGGGCATTGAAGGTCGACAAGATCTTTCGTTTGCACAACTATGAGGAAGAGAAGAAGATCGCTATGGCATCCCTTGAGTTCCAAGACTACGTCCTCATATGGTGGGAACAAGTCACTGAGCGTCTTGAGGCAAGAGGTGAACCACCAATCACCACTTGGGCGCAAATGAAGGATGTCATGAGAGCACGTTTTCTGCCAACCTACTACAACCACGACCTCTTCAAGAAACTCCAACTCCTCAAGCAAGGAACCAAGAGCATTGAAGAGTACTACAAGGAAATGGAGATTGCCATGATACGAGCCAATGTCACGGAAGATGATGAGCAAACTATGGCACGTTTCTTGAATGGACTCAATCATCCTATCAAGAAGATCGCCGACTTCCAACCATACTCAAACCTCATTGAGCCAGTGCTTCAAGCTACCAAGGCAGAACGTCAAGGGCAAGATGACTTCAAGTATGCCAAGTTCTCATCCAAGTCCTATGGCTTCTCCAACACCCAAGCTTCAACGACAACAACACCGTCTACCTCAACCAAGCATTCTACAAGCAATGGCAACAAGTCCAATTACAAGAAAACTTCGACTACCTCAAGCCGTCCTCCTACTCCAAACAACTTCAAGTCGAGAGCTTCATCATCTACAACTCCACCGGATGAGACCGTCAAGACAAGTTCCATCAAAGGCTTCACATGCGGCGGCCAAGGCCACAAGTCCTTCGAATGTACCAACAAACATACCATGATCTTCAACGACGATGGTACATACGACTCAATGAGTGAAGGCGAAATGGAAGCCCTTGAGAATTGGCCATGCACCGGCAAGTGAACGATGATGAAGATGATCAAGTCTTTCGTGACGAAGATCCGAGCCCCGCTCTTGTTGTCTCCAAGGTCTTGACTCTTCAACATCAACAAGAAGAAGACCAAAGATGCCATATCTTCCACACCAAGGCCGGCATCAACGGAAAGTCCGTGAAGGTCATCATCGATGGAGGGAGTTGCCATAACTTGGCAAGTGAAGAACTATGCTCCAAGCTCCAATTAGTCAAGATGAAGCACCCGCATCCTTACAAGGTTCAATGGCTAAGTGACTCCGGCACTATCCAAGTCGAGCATATGGTGCAAGTTTCCTTCAAGATAGGAGCATATGAAGATACTTTGGAGTGTGATGTCGTTCCGATGTCCGTTTGCCACCTCCTGCTTGGACGACCATGGCAATTTGACCGAGGCGTCATCCACAATGGGCGAACGAATCACTATAGCTTCAAGATGAAAGGGAAGGAGTACATGCTACGACCTATGTCTCCAAGTCAAGTGATCACCGACAAGCAAGCCACCCATCGTGGAGAGAATAGTGAGAGAGCGAACCACCATAAAGAGAGTGAGTGCCACAAGCCCAAATCGAGTGCCTCTATGATGAGCGACAAGAAAAACCTACTCCTCTTTGCCACCAAATGTGAGATGAGAGAAGTGTGTGAGAACCCATCAAGTGTTATGCACTATGTCCTTTTGTGCAAGGACGAGGCACCAAAAACTAACACCTCTCACAATCTCCCTTTAGTGTTATCTTCTCTATTGCAGGAATTCCAAGTTGTATTCCCCGACGAGCTACCTCCGGGTCTACCTCCTCTTCGAGGCATGGAACACCGCATCGACCTCATCCCCGGAGCACCCCTTCCAAACAAGGCTCCCTACCGCGTCAACCCCGAGGAAACCAAGGAGATCCAACGGCAAGTACAACAACTCATCGATAACGGCCATGTACGAGAAAGCTTGAGTCCTTGTGCCGTACCGGTAATCCTTGTTCCCAAGAAAGATGGTACATATCGCATGTGTTCCGATTGTTGTCCTATCAATGCTATCATCGTGCGTTATCGTTACCCCATTCCACGCCTAGATGATATGCTAGATGAGCTTAGCGGTGCCACTATTTTCTCTAAAATTGATCTTAAAAGTGGCTACTATCAAATACGAATACAAGAAGGTGATGAATGGAAAACCGCATTTAAGACCAAATTTGGCTTATATGAATGGCTTGTTATGCCAATGGGTTTATCCGAAGCACCCGGTACTTTCATGAGAGTCATGCATTTTGTTCTTCGACCCTATATTGGCGTATTTGTTGTGGTCTATTTTGACGATATTCTTGTGTTTAGCAAATCGCTCAAAGATCATGTCACCCATCTTAGAACCGTGTTGCAAACCCTTAGGAAAGAGCGCCTTTATGCTAATATGGACAAATGCCTTTTTGGTGTTGATAAGCTTGTTTTCTTGGGTTTCGTTGTGTCTTCTAAGGGTGTTCATGTAGATGAATCTAAGATCAATGCTATCAAAACTTGGCCTCAACCAACCAACTTGCAACAAGTGCGTAGTTTTCTTGGTTTAGCCAGTTTCTATATAGATCGTGAAGGATTTTAGCACCATTGCATCCCCTTTACGTGCTTTGAGTAAGAAGAATGCACCCTTTGTTTGGGGGACCATCCCAAGATACCGCATTCAATGAGCTAAGAATTTGCTTACACATGCTCCTTTGCTTGCTTTACCAAACTTTGATAAACCCTTTGAGATTCATTGCGATGCATAGTGGTTATGGCATAAGAGGTGTGTTAATGCAAGAGAAGCGCCCAATCGCTTTCTTTAGTGAAAAACTCTCCGGAGCGCAACTCATTATCCCATAAGAGCTATATGCTTAGTTAGAGTCTTGCATGTTTGGGAAACTATCTCCGCCCTCATGAGTTCATTCTTACAACACCGATCATGAAACTCTTAAGTATCTTAAGGGTCAAACTAAGTTGAACAAGCGTCATGCTAAGTGGAGTGAATTCATCGAGTCATTTCCTTATGTCATCAAGTATATTAAAGGTAGGAAAATGTTTGTGGCGGATGCTCTTTCCCGTAGATGCATGCTGTTACCAACTTGAATTGAATGTCATTGGTTTTGAGCACATAAAAGACTTGTATGCGCATGATCCTACTTTTGCTATTCCTTATGCCAAATGTTTGACGCATACGTCTTGGGAACGCTATACATAAAAGATGATTATCTTATGAGAGCTAACAAATTGTGTTACCCCGAGTCTTCTCTTCGTTTGCTCCTTTTACAAGAATCCCACGGAGGTGGACTAATGGGACACTTTGGACACGACAAGACATTCGCTACGCTCTCCAAGAAACTACTTTTGGCCAAAGATGTTCCGCGATGTCTCGCGCTTCACCAACCGATGCTCCACATGCCGCAAAGCTAAGTCCAAAGCTCAATCTCATGGCCTTTATATGCCTCTACCAATTCCATACCACCCATGGGAAGATATTAGCATGGATTTTGGCTTGGTTTGCCTAGAACTAAAATTGAAGGATTCCGTGTTTGTTGTTGTGGATCCGATTCTCTAAATGGCACATTTTTATACCATGTAACAAGATAGACGATGCTTCACATGTGCATATCTTTTTGTAGGGAAATCTTGCGCCTCCATGGAGTACCAAAGACGATTGTCTTGGACCGCGACGTCAAAGTTCTTTAGCTACTTTTGGGAAGACCTTATGCGCCATGCTCGGAATCAAGCTCTTGTCTCTTCGGCATACCATCCTCCAAACCGCGGCCAACCGGGTGGTGACGAACCGAACGCTCTCACTCTACTACGCGTGACGTGATCAAAGAAGAACATCAAGGAGTGGAGGAGTGCCTACCCCATCGCCGAGTACGCCTACAAACCGCGCAAGACATCGACTACCGGCAAGTCCCCTTTGAGGTTGCTCTCGGTTTCAACCCGTTGTCCCCATTGGGACATTCTTCCTCTACCACTACAAGAGCGCCACCAATTGGACGCGAGTGCCCGAGTGAATACCTCGAGGGATGCAAGAAGTACAAGGCACACTATCGAGCGCCAAGTACAACGACTCACGACACAAGCTCAACATCAACAAACAACACATGGTATTCACATTGGAGAGCTTGTGTGGCTACACCATCGCCAGGACCTTCCCCAATGAATGCAAGTCCAAATTTCTACCATGAGCCGATGGACCCTTCAAGGTGCTTGAACGCTACAACAACAACACCTACAAGATCGACATTCCCACGTGACAAGTAACCTCGTGAGCGAATCTTCAACATCAACGATCTCTCTCCCTACCATGGTGATGGGATTTCGATCCGAGGTCGGATCTTTCCGAGGGGGGGAGATGATGCGGAGCATCCTATGGTCATCCCCAGGACCTACCACCGTCTCACCAAGTTGCCAAGAGGACCTATGACACGAGCACGAGCTAGAGTCTCGAGACCGAGGTGACTTCTTTCTTAGTTATATTACATGTTGATCCACTCGAGACATGGCACTACCTAAGTCCGGAATGTGTGCATGATCAGTTACCAAGAAGGCCCTCCGAAAGATGGACGTGAAGACAGACAAATCCCCCAGTTCAGGATGAAGAGAAACGACGAAAGGAACCGGAGAAGGTTCCTAGGCCCCGGAATCGGCCCGTCCCTGGACATCCGGCCCCTGATAAGCCAAAGTCAGTCGCCAGCCGACCAGCTACAAGGCCCGGACATCCGGCCAGGCCCCTGACATCCGGCCCACCCGAAGCCCGGGAAATCCGGCGCCTCCTCGGACATCCGGGCCCCGTCACAGGACCTCCAGGAGCTACCCTCGTAGCCAGGGCCATATCCAGAGAGCCAAAGCACCAGCCCGATATCCGGCCCGAGCACCCGGGACATCCGGGGCGACTCGTGAGGCCCGGAATCTGGCCGTATGCTCGGAGTGCGTCCAGCTTCCCCTGTCTGCGCACTATGTTAAAGGGTCGGGCCCATGTACCCCTTTCCACCCCTTGACTATATATACTCCTCCTCTCCCCTCTATTTCTAGGGTTAGAAAGGATTAGCTCATTTGAGAGATAGAGCTTTGGCTCATCCACGTTGGTTACTTCTCCATCGGAGTTCCGACCTTACGGAGAAGATCCCCCAAGCAGATTCAGACCCCTATGGGAAGACCTCAAGACCTCCTCACGGAAGACAGACTTGCTACTTTGATTCGTCCGTTGGTTTATCGATGGATACGTGTATCTCTTTGGGTTTCCGAGGATCTAGCACATGGTAATCGAATCTTGTTGGGTTTGAGTGATTTCTCTCATTTTCTTTTTCCTTGTGTTTCTCCTCGTGTTCTTCGTTAGGATCCGCTCCAATCGTGAAAGATCGGCCCTAGGGGTTTCCACCCTACATCATTCCTGTCCATCAGGCTAGTGGGGCATGGTGTGTTTCCGGTTGTGCCCGAGAGGGGGGCAACCCCTTGTAATCTGCGCGGTATAGAAATAGTGATTCGCCATTCTAGTCGATATGATGTCTACCCCGCTTAGAGTTTTTTTCTGGAAAATGCTTTTGGGTGGATTCCTTGCATGTCCCGGACGGTTTAAAATTCTGGGGTGTGCTGTGTTAGGATGTGTTTTCCAAGTCCCAAGGCGCGTAATGGGATTAGCCCAGCGTCTCGGTGTGAGTAAGAAATCCTTGTACTTGTGTTGTAAAGAGTACACCCTCTGAAGAGTTATATCTATTCGAATAATGTGTCCCGCGGTTGAGGACTACAGTCTGGGATTTGGTCAAGTGTTGTCTTCGGCGGAAAAATATTAATTGAGCATGAACTATTGCAGATATTGTTAATTCATCATTACCTGTCATGTGATTTGAATACTATTTTTTGAATAATACTACCTTGTATTGAAATAGTATTGTTGGACTAACCATTTCCCTTATTTTATTTTTCCTGAGTGTCTAGGGGCTGGCTAGAACAACCCGGCCACTCAATTTCTTTTCAAGACCTCTCCGTGGCGTACCTCGAGTTCTCTGGACGGTCTGTAACGCCACTACTCTTGTGGACACCTTTCCCCCGCCGATTGCATTTCTTTTCAAGACCTCTCCATGGCGTCCCTCGAGTTTCTCAGGCGGTCTGTCACGGCCACGACACTTTTGTGGACACCTGATTGGCATTTTCTTTTCAAGACCTCTCCGTGGCATCCTCGAGTTCTCAGGCGGTCTGTCACCCACTGACTCTTGTCGGACCCCGATTGCATTTTCCTTTTCAAGACCTCTCTACGGCGTCTCTCGAGTTCTCAGGCGGTCTGTCACGCCACTACTCTTGTGGACACCCGATTGGCATTTCTTTTCAAGACCTCTCCGTGGCGTCCCTCGAGTTCTCAGGCGGTCTGTCACGCCACTACTCTTGTGGACACCTGATTGGCATTCCTTTTCTATTAATTTTTTTTATTACTTGTCACTAACCTGTTATATTTGTTCTTTGCATCGTATTATATTTAACCTGTCATGATTTAAATTTTTAGTCAGCATGACCATAGCATTTAATCCATCATGAGCATATGCATTCGGTATATCTTTTGTTCATCATGTTTGCGAGTACATTCAAACGTACGCACAGGCTTGTCCCTGGCTATTTACTTGGCCAGGTCAGGATTTTAGCGAGGAGTACCGCAGCAACGTCTGTGCGGAGCCTAGGATAGCAGCCATGCGGGATAGGAGTTATCCGGGTCAGCTGTTCCTGTGGGAATGGAGCCCCATCGACGTTGGGGAACCATGAGTCATTTCCGTCATCCACCACCAGAATCACTGTTGTATCATTAGACCTTTATGGTCTTGTTTCCAATTCTTGTAATTTCTTGGTAATCTATAACAAGGACGTGTCCACCAGTAATAGTAATCCTGGGGCTGGTGGTGACACGAGGGGTTAATTTCTGGGATTTTGTGTCCCCCAAATCCGGCCCCGACACCTCTCGTCGCTACCTTTACCAAATCGTGTTCACACACTTAGCTCCCAACATCAGAACATGATCACAACATTCCAATTCATTCCTGAATGAATCAGACCTGACACAACTCTAAGCAATAGCAGGCATGGCATGGATGAAGTCACAACATGGCTCAAGCAACTCCTAATCATGTAGGAAGGTTTAACAATTTACTATTACAATGACATGTCATGCTAAGGAATGGGTTCAACTACCGAAACATTTAATCGTTGAATCATTGTTGTCCTACTGCAATAAAAGATAGCATGAGCGAGAGAGTAGGATTGTATCGATGTGATCAAGAGGGTTTGCTTGCCTGGCACTTCTGAGCGAGAGAGTAATGCTCTTCATCAACGAGAGAGTAATGCTCTTCATCAACGACCACAACATCGGAACCGTCTTCTATCGAGAGGGAACAAACACTGACAAACAAGAAAAGAACACATTCAATGCAATGCACATCCAAATGAATAACATGTCATGTTAAGGTACTGGATTGACCTAGTGCAACATGTCGCCAGGTTAATTGAAGTGGAATTCAAACAAGATCAAATTCCAACTCCAAACGTTGTTTCATAAATTACCCTAATCATGAATTGTCCTAGTTGGTGATGTTAACTTGTAAAAACATGCATGATAGTGCCATAAATAGATTCTTCATATTTTTCTAATCATTTTTCATATATAAATAATTTTCATCTGAGTTATGGTTAATGTACTATGAATTTTAGAACTTTTGAGTTTTTTTTCTAAAATTCTTAATCATTTCATGGTTTATTTTAAGTCCAGGAATACTTTACTGCATCAGCAAGTCATCAGTCTGATGTTAGTGGTCAACAGACCATTCTAGGTCAAACCTGACCAGTGGGGCCCACTGGTCAGTGACTCAGTGTTAATTACTGGTTAGGATTAAGGTAAACTAGTAATTAGTGGGGCCTGGGTCCACACGTCAGTGACTCAGGGGAGATGGTGGTCGTATTAAGTCAAACTGGCCGGCGGGTTAGCCGTCGGCGAGGCCAGCGATGTTGGATTGCGTCAGAAATCCACCACAGGGCACCACTCAATGCGCGGGTGGGTGCTCTGGAAAGCTGGAGTTACGTCACGTCCAATGGTGGCCTTTCCCGGAGCTGGGGTGGCCAGAATCATGGACGGCGAGCATATCCGTGATAGCCGGCATTTGGGTCTACTCGAAAACATCACTGTAGGTTGCAAGCAAGGGTTATAATGCGCTAGCGGAGCTCTACATTGTGCGACGAGTGAAATAGACAGTGACACCGGACCAAATGGTCACTCGAGTGGCGCCAGCGTCGAGCTCGTGCGGCGGAGCTCCACGGCTTGCATCGGTGGCTATGGCGAGATAATGGATGCGGGGTTAGGGGGAAATAATCGGGGGCTCACAGCGGTCATGAAGAGCTGCTCGGTGTGGCTGGAGACACGCAAGAGATGACTGGTTATCGCCGGCGATCTTCGGGCAGAGGTGGCCGAGATGACCTCGATGGCGATGCTACAAGGAGTCTGGCGATGCGCTGCTCAGCGGAGAGAATGAGGAGAGCGAGGCGGTTCTCCCAAACACAAAGAGGGAGCATGGGGACGGCTGGGGCTACGACTACGATGGAGGCGAGCTCGCGGGTGCTTCGGACATGGCGAAGAATAGGCAAGGGAGAGAGAGATTGATCCAGACAGGTCTGGGGGGTAGTGTGGCGCTCTTAGCCAGTTCCAGGCGGTCGGTGGCAAGCAGGAGGTGGCGGGGCGTGTGTGCGCGTGCGGCGAGCATGCGCTCTGCCTACTTGCCCGAGGAGGAAGACGACATGGGCTACAGTAGTGGGCTGGGCCGAAACAGTAGCAAGCCAACATTACCATGTAAGTTGCTTTTCTTATTTTCTACAGTCTATTTTGATTTAGTTTTAAACAAAATCATTTATAAAAATCTGAAACTTTGTGTGGGCACTAAATGAATTATTCTAGAGGCCCTCACCAAGTTTCAACATTATTGGAGCTATACAAATATTTATAGGATTTTAAAGCTCAAATTCAAATACTTATTAGATTAATTATAAGTCTAACCATGACCTAGAAATTTTTTCACCATTTTTGGTTTAGGTTTTCACCTTGTGCCATAAATTATGAACACTTTTTGTGGCCATTTTGGGTTCATTGAAAATATTTTGAGTTGAACTAGTTGATTTGATTTGGTGCTAGGGTTTGATCAATCCCCATTTAAAATTTCAATGAAATTTAAATATGATGCATGGATGATTATGCAATGACAGGCAATGACTAAGCTAGGGTTGTGACAACTCACCCCAACTAAACAAGAATCTTGTCCCGAGATTCAAGATGTACGGTAAGAGGAAGGGGACATGGAACTGACACAGTCTTGTTACGAATCACACTTCTTGAGGATGTTGATTCATTGCATCGTCTTGACCTTGACGTCTTTGCTTTCGAGATCTTCATCCAAATATGAAGACGGAAAGAGAGGGGAACCCTACAGGATTCGATCTTCACAGAGATTGAGAAACTCAAGACCAACTCATGGAGTGAGACGTAAGAACATCTCGTGACCTGGGACACCAACACATATCTAGAGCGATGGAAAGAAGCAGAAGACTAAGGTTCACTTGGTAGGCAACAATCCACGCTTAAGTAAGATGGTGAAAAGGTTTCAAAATAGCGAGGAGTTAATTACCATTAATACCATGATGGGGCACCTTAGAGTAGGTGAGTCATTGAATTGTCTCCTAGGTCAGGCAAAAAGAATTACTTTTTATACAGGGGTCATTGAAACTCTTTATACCAGACCAAGGCAAACTTATAAATGATCGTTTGAAGGAATTCGAAAGAAATGCCAAGGATATAACCCAGTTTTTGAGCCTGCTTTCAAGAACTTGAGCATTTCCATAATCATCAGGGTTTTACCAGCATCTATGCCAAGGATCCTGGCAACACATCATACTACCATGTTAAATAATGATGGAGGATGCAGATGCAATGGAAGACAACACTTTCTCGGACTTTACCTTAGCTATGCCAAGGATACATAATCTAGATGACCGATCGAGAGACATTTAGCACTCCGCTTCTAATGTTCTCCTTGATGGTCTAGCTACCACGGTCATGCTTGAAAGCATCAACATGGCCATCAAGTAAAGGTCGAACTTTGGATGCACAAAGAATTCATAAGGAACAACTTGTAGAATAAGTCATACTAGATCCTCATGGAGAGTGGCCAAATTGCTGAATCAAGATACTACAATAATAGGTCTTCTGGCTAGGGGTGTTGGCCACAACATCCACCTTACGGGTTAATAACGAGACCAGTATTATTATTCTTGGGGAACGTTCCAGACATCATATATGCCTGATATTTAGATCTGGTTGGTGATAGGATGCTTCAGGCTCAGCATGTCTAAAAAAGAAAGTTTGCAACACAAATCGAAGAGATGACGTTGTGAGATTCTCGAGAAATGAACTATGGAAGCAAGCTCCAAAACATGAGCTGAATTGCAAGATATACGTGAACACACTGCCAAGACAAACGTGATCACATACAAATCTTACAATAAAACACTATTGAGTTCTGGTTGGGAACCATCATCATGGATAACGAAGTCCTTGCATAGGTCATATGATTAGCTCTTATGAAGGAACTTCTTTTCCTTGAACAAATCAATCACTGGCTTGGTGTGCTAGGAAACACATATAGAATGGAGGTGGCTGATACGTCTCCATCATATCTACTTTTCCAAATGTTTTTGCTCTTGTTTTGGACTCTAATTTGCATGATTTGAATGAAACGAACCCGGACTGACGCTGTTTTCAGCAGAACTACCATGGTGTTTTTTTGTGCAGAAATAAAAGTTTTCGGAATTGGACGAAACTTTTTGGAGATTTTTTATGGAATAAATAAAAAATACTGGAGCAAAGACCCACTGGAGGGGACCACCAGGTGCCCACGAGGCACCAGGGCGTGCCCACCCCCCAGGGTGCCAAAGGGCACGCCCTGGTGGCGTGTGGGGCCCTCGTGATTCCACAGACCCTAATCTCAGCACTATAAGTTCCTATTTCCTGAGAAAAAAATAAGAGAGGAAGTTTCATTGCGTTTGACAATATGGAGCCGCCGCCACCTCCTATTCTTCATCAGAAGGCCAGATCTGGAGTCCGTTCGGGGTTCCGGAGAGCGGGATCTTCCGTCTTCATCATCACCAACCATCCTCCATCACCAATTTCATGATGCTCACCACCGGGAGTGAGTAATTCCTTCATGAGCTTGCTGGATGATGATGGGTTGGATGAGATTTATCATGTAATCAAGTTAGTTTTGTTAGGGCTTGATCCGTAGTATCCACTATGTTCTGAGATTAATGTTGCTATGACTTTGATATGCTTAATGCTTTTCAGTAGGGCCTGAGTGCCATGATTTCAGATCTGAACCCTTTATGTTTTCATGAATATATTTGTGTTCTTGTTCTGATCTTGCAAGTTATACGCATCTGCTACGTGTTATGATCCGCATACCCCAAGGTGACAATAATTGGGATTCTTTCCGGTGATTACCATACTTTGAGGAGTTCATGTATTCACTATGTGTTAATGCTTTGTTCCGGTTCTCTATTAAAAGGAGGCCTTAATATCCATTAGTTTCCTTATGGACCCCGCTGCCATGGGAGGGTATGACAAAAGTTGTCATGCAAGTTCTTTTCCATATGCACATATGACTATATACGGAATACAGGCCTACATTACATTGATGAATTGGAGCTACGTCTGTGTCGCCCTAGGTTGTAACTGTTACATGGTGAATGTCATTCAACGAAATCAGCGATCCAATGCATACGAGTTTTTCACATATTGTTCTTTGCTAAGTTACTACTACTGCCCTACTGTCACAATTGTTATGAAATTACTACTACTATTGTCATCATTACTGTTGCTACTATTACCGTTGTCGGCGTTCTGGGAACCAGGGTACCCAGACTTGCCTGCCTGTGGACCACGGCGTGGCTCCCTCGACGGCCTGGTACTGCCCATCTCCAAGACCACCAAGACAAGACCCTCGCGAGGGGCCAGGCCTCGCGAGGAGGACGACACCAAGACCTCCCGAGGGAGCGGACTCCCTAGGCGGCCTCCCGAGGAGTGGAGATTTCTATGCAGGTACCCAGCCTCATGAGGCTGCGATGACGTGAGCCATGACGACCAAGGCCAGGCGGGCGCCAGCGGGTGCAGAGGAGGCAGTTTCCTCTTTGGTGCTAAGGAGGCAAGGACAGGCGTGGGTTCTCGAGGAATCTCCCAAAGGTTTCCATTCCGGTGCTACAAGACCAAGACCACAGGCTCGGCAAGGCGGAGGTCATCACCCAGCCCACCACTGCGTCATAACCAGAAGCTTTGCAGGAGAAGACCACCTTTTGTCAGTATAGGATGTACTACTTGTCCCCTTTCAAATTGGTCGTTGTGGTATCCCTTCCCGCTTAAGTTTCGAGGGAAGAGAGCCAAGGCCACTATAAATATAGGTTAGCCACCACCATAGAAGGGGTCGACTCATTCTCACCCCCGAGCTCTCGCGAGGTTGTTCATTCCCGGTACTTGTTCATCCTCAGCTCCTCGTGAGGCCAATCCACCACAAAGCAGGAGTAGGGATTTACACCGCAAGGTGGCCCGAACCTGGGTAAACTGCCGTGTTCATCTTCTTCCTTGCTCACGCGAATCCGGCTAGGCTAGGCTGTGGGGCGATGGGCTCTAAGCTTGAGAGGTTGAGATCTTCGCACACGCCCCAGAGTTCGAACCTTCTTATGTCTGCGGAGCCCTAAATCCGACATTTGGCGTGCCAGGTGGGGGCGTGTCGAAGTTTGCTCCTCCGTTGACCAAGCTTCGCCCTTGCCTCGCGGCCCCCATGGCGGGTGCGGCCCTGCAGGCATGGCGGCCCGAGGCATACGGGAGCGCCGCGGGCCACCCGGCCTTCACCCCCGATCTCTGACGATGCAGTGGCCCGCGAAGCTCAGGCCGGCGTTACCCCCATGATACGACAGCGTCGCAGACCCTGAAGGGTTCCTCTGGTCATACGCGCAGGCCATCGAGACGGTGGGCGGCGACGACAAGGCCATGGCAAACTGGTTCCCCCTCGCCCTCGCGGAGGCTCCTCGATCCTGGTTCCACGGCCTCCCGTGCGCCTCGATCTCCTCTTGGGAGGAACTCTGCGACTAGTTCATCACACGCTTCGCGGCCCCAGCGCCCCACGCGGTTGCGTGCATCATCGGTGAATCGCAGGCACCTGCGTCAGGCTGCCACATCAAGCAGCTTCTTCGTCAGCAAGGTACCGCCCGACCGCAGTGCGTGGCGGCGCAAGGCCGCGCCGGGTCTGAGATCGCCATCACCTTCGATTCCAGAGACCACCCCAAGGCCACGACCATGGCGGGTGCTCTCCCCATGCTGTGTACTCCCATCATCTGCAATGTCGCGGTGACCAAGACCCTCATCGACGAAGGCGCCGGCCTAAACGTCCTCTCGGTGGAAACCTTCGATTTGCTTCAAGTACCATATGATCAGCTACTCCCCACCCGGCCTTTCTCGGGGGTGGTCAAGGGCGCGGCCACTCCTGTGGGGCAGATACGCCTCCCCGTCACCTTCGGCACGCGCGACAACTATCGCACCGAGCTCATCGACTTCGACGTTACCCATATCGGCCTCCCGTACAACGCCATCCTGGGGTATTCGGCCCTCGCCAAGTTCATGGCGGCTACCCATCCGGGTTACAACGTCGTCAAGATGCCGGGCAGTAGCGGCATCATCACGGTGGTCGGGGATACGAAGGATGCGGTCCGTGCCCTCAAGCTTGTCTACAGGGCCGCGGCCACTTCGCGCCCTGCCACCGCAGGCGCAACAGTGGCTCAGGAGGCCACGCCCACGAAGAAAAAGCAGTTGTTCTCTTAGGACCGGGCCGAGACGAAGCAGGTGCCTATCGACACCGAGGGCTCGGGCCCCACCTTCACCATTGGTGCGGGCCTTCCTCTGGATCAGGAGGAGGCACTGGTGGCATTCCAGAGGGCCAACAAAGACGTATTTGCATGGGAAGCGTCAGACTTGGTTGGTGTCCCGAGGGAGGTAATTGAGCATCACCTGATGGTGTGCCCTGGCGCGCGCCCGGTGAAGCAAAAAGCACGGCGCCAGGCACAAGAGAAGCAGGCATTCATCGTCCAGGAGATCGGCAAGCTCCAAGAGGCCAGCGTCATCCGGGAGGTGCGGCACCCAGATTGGTTGGCGAATCCTGTGATCGTCCCCAAGAAAGGCGGGAAGGAGCGCATGTGCGTCGACTTTAGCAACCTCAACAAGGCCTGCCCTCAGGATCCTTTCCCGCTCCCATGTATCGACCAGATCGTGGACTCCACCGCAGAATGCGATTTGCTATGTTTCTTGGATGCCTTCTCGGGATGTCATCAAATCAAGATGGCGGTGGAGGACATTGAGAAGACAGCCTTCATCTCTCCGTGCGGTGTGTACTGCTACACTTACATGCCCTTCGAGCTGCGGAATGCTGGCGCCACTTTCCAGTGACTGATGCACATAGCGCTCGGGCTGCAGTTGGGGAGAAACGCGTAGGCATACGTCGATGAGCGTGCCCTCCCTTTCTTCAAGCTGATGAAGAAGAAGGGCCCGTTCGAGTGGACCCCGGAAGCTGAGGCGGCCTTCGAAGACCTCAAGTGATACCTCACGAGCCCACCTGTCATGCTGGCGCCCCGCCCGCGTGAGCCTCTGGTGCTCTACTTGGCAGCCACTCCCCACTCGGCCAGTGCGGCGCTCATGGTGGTCAGAGAGGGGCCCGCTGACGCAGGCTTGAAGCAGAGCGGCCAACAGGAAGCCGCGCAACCTTCGCTGTCCCAGGGTGATACTCCTGAGGACCCCGCTGCTTCATCGACCCCCGAGCCTCGCGAGTCCCTCGTGCCCCCGATGGATCAAGGTGCCCCCGACTCCTCACCACTTGTCGAGCACCCGGTGTACTTCATCAGCATGGTGCTGCGCGATGCATGTGCGTGCTACCCCTGCTGCAGAAACTCCTGCTCGCACTCCTCGTTGCCTCTAGGAAGCCACGTCACTATTTCCAAAGCCACCCCATCAAGGTTGTATCGGCGTATCCCCTAGAGAAGGTGCTGCACAGCCCCAACGCCATCGGGAGGGTTGTAGAATGGAACATCGAGTTGTAGGCCTTCCAGCTGGAGTTTAGCACGGCCAGGGTCATCAAGGGGGCAGCCCTGGCCGACTTCGTAGCGGAGTAGACCGACGCCCCTGATCGGGGACTGGATGAGGGCCAATCCCTTGCGCCTGGCGACGAAGCACCCGACGGATGGGTAATGCACTTCGACGGTGCCTTTGCGCGGCAGGGCGTGGGGATGGAGTCGTGCTCATCTCGCCGACCAAGGACCAGCTGTACTACGCCATGTAACTCTGCTTCCAGCGCGGTGAGAAGGTCTCCAACAACATCACAGAGTACGAGGGCTTGATTGCTGGCCTCAGGGCCACGGCTGGCCTGGGAATCAGATGCCTTACCATCAAGGGCGACTCCCAACTCCTCGTCAACTTCCCCAACAAAGAGTACAAGCTGAAGGACGAACACATGGAAGCTTACTTGGAGGAGGTACGTAAAATTAAAAAACGCTTCCTGGGCTTAGAATTGCAGCACATCCTGCGGGGCGCAAACAAGGAAGCCGACGACATCGCCAAGAGGGCGTCCCGCCGCGAGCCCCAGAGGCCTGGCGTCTTCAAAGAAAGGCTTCACAAGCTGTCCGCGGCTCCCCCGGCCTCGGGTTCGACGCTACTCAGGGAGGAGCTGCCGCCAGTTCCGACCTCAGGAGCCCCGGTCCGCGGCCCGGCCTCAGGAGCTCATTTACTCCTGGCACTGGAACCTCAGCAGGCTGCTGGACCAAGGAGTTCAAGGCGTACCTCACCCGTGGCACCTTGCCGGAGAAAGAGGAGGACACAGAGCGCGTGGTCCACTAGGCCACTGCTTATTGCTTGCAGGACGGCGAGCTGTACTGGTGATGCCCCAACGACGTCTCGATGCGGTGCATATCCAACGAGCAAGGGCGCGAGTTGCTGGTTGATATCCACGGCGGGGACTACGGGCACCACTCCTCGTCATGCACCCTCGTGGGCAAGGTGTTCCGTAGCGGCTTCTACTGGCCGACGGCGCTCAACGATGCCACCGAGCTGGTACGATCCTGCGAGGCCTGCCAGTTCCATGGCAAGCAGATTCACCAGCCCGCAAAAGTCCTCAAGACCATCCCGCTCTCGTGGCCATTCACGGTCTAGGGATTGGATATCCTGGGCCCGTTCCCTCGGGCGGCTGGTGGATACCGCTACTTGTACGTCACCATCGACAAGTTCACCAAGTGGGCGAAAGTAGAGCCAGTACGCACCATCCCCGCTGGCTCAGCCGTCAAGTTCATCAAATGCCTCGTGAGCCGTTTCGATGTCCCTAATCGTATCATTACTGACAATGGCTCACAATTCACGAGCAACCTCTTCAGGACGTACTGCTCTAACCTTGGAATGCAGATATGCTACGCTTCGGTGGCACACCCACGGAGCAACAGCCAGGCTGAGCGTGCCAACGCGGAGGTCCCGAGGGGCCTTAAGGCGAGAAGCTTCAAGAAGAAGCTTGAGGCTTGTGGCAGGGGTTGCCTCGGTGAGCTTCAGTCTGTGCTGTGGTCTATCCGCACCACTACGACTAAGCCCACCAGCGAGACCCCGTTCTTCCGTCTACGGGGCCGAGGCGGTCCTCCCTCATGAGGTCAGGCTTCGCTCCCCGCGGGTCCTGGCATTCGACGAGGCGCATCAGGATGCCTCGCGGGGGATAGACCTCGTGCTCGGGGAGGAAGCCCGCTGCCAAGCCTTGCTCCGTGCAGCGAGGTACCAACAGGAGCTGCGGCGTTACCCCTGCCGCAGCGTCCGCTCCCGGACTCTCGAGGTGGGTGACCTCATCCTGGGGCGGGTGCTC